>JAUZNJ010037965.1:0-11253 GCA_034780135.1 Jordanella pulchra | reverse complement strand
TAAGAGAATCGATAAGGAATCGAATCGTTTCAAAGAATCGATAAGGGAATCGGAATCGTGAAAATCTTATCAATTCCTAGCCCTAATTACTTCCAAGTGCAAGGCTTAGAATCTCAGATTTAGACCAAAATACTATCACAATGCTAAAGCACCTATTAAATATATACATTTCAAACATATTTTAATTGTAGAATTTATTATTAACTTATTTAGAAATTAGACACATTTTTTTAGGAGTCTATAGGTGCAAAATCTTAAAGCACTCCCTAAAAGTTAACTTAAAAAGTAAAAATATCCTGGTAGTGCTTCAATAGGCACTTCAGTCTAACTTTAGGCCAGCTACATTGCTGCTATGTAGTCCTTATTGCCTGCTGCCATCTTAGCAGTTAATAATTAGGTTTTCCCTGCCACATAACAGAGTGCCGTAGTGACAAAAGCCAATGGCAACCAAGGTGGTAGGAGGCTGCCACATTATAAATAGACTGAACGAATGATTAATGAGAGGGGCCACTGAGCTGGAGCAGCAATCTAACATACAGACAAAAGCTTCACTGAAAAAGCTGCCCAGGCACAATCAAAAATTAAAACACAACAAGACAAGACCTGTCGTTGGATGAAAATAAGAACTGAGGTAGAGTGGCAGCAAGCATGGAAACACACAAATGCATTACTGGATTTAAAGAGATGACTTATGAAAACTCTTTTAAACACTGTGACAAAAATGAGGCTATCCTCGTTAAAATTTTGGCAGCTGTATGGCAGGGGTCAGGCAGGGGGATTCAAATGAAGGGACTAAATCTTTTGTAATGATTGTGCAATGCAGAACACAGATATATGTTGAGTTGTATGAGAAGCCATCAAAGAGGGTAAGAACATATACTTGCTTATGAGAAAGTATAGTTTTTACCTGCATGCTTGGATTTAATTGAGGGAAGATTTCTAGCTACCTAATAAAAGTTGACAAAAAGAGTGTAATAACAAAAAAGAAAATGCAAGACTGTGAAATCTGCATATTAATGTCTGTCTTAAAAACACACTTCATGCTATTCAGGGTGGAGCTTTAAGCCAAAACCCACATTAAAATCAGTATTTTCTTTTTAAATTAATTATTTAAAAGGTCACCATTGTCACATTATGCTTCTAAAGCCATTTGTTTTTAAATGCTGATGTTTTTTCCTGCCTTTTATCTTTGTTCATTTCAATTTTGAAAGTGAACCATAATTTTTCTGCTTGCCCTTGACTGCCTACATTCCTTTTGATAGTAATATGGTGCTACAAACATAACGATTGCTCATGCTTTCCTTTAGCATTTCAAAATTATCTATTATTATCTATTAAGATATGCATGACAAATCAATCAAAGGATGACAGTGGGTAGAAAAAAATATTCTCTTTTCTTTGGAGGGCAAGTTTTTCAAATACAGGGCCCTTATTTCACTACAAGTCAACAGTTATTGAGAATATTTGTAGGCACTGCTTCCAGCATGTTTTTTCCTTTCGATCAGCCTTATTCATACCCCCAATTTTTTCCTCTGCTCTCTTGGCAGGGCTCTCAGTCATCAAGACATCTCCTTTTAATGCTACTGACAGGGGGTTATTTGCTCCCATATACGTTTTCTCTCCAATTACATCATGGCAAGCTTTGGGCTGTCGACCAAAGCCACTGAGATGTTGATGGTCACCTCGTCGACTAGTTCTTCTTGCCTTTTACTCTATATTTTTCATTTTTTGAAATTCTTTGTAGAGAATGACTCTCTTTCTTGTTGACTCAAAGTGCTGTTTAATATCTGTCAAGAATCAGCACCACAACCTGAGTTCTAAGCTGATGCAGCAGGTAAAAATATTGTTGAACAATTAGTTTTGTATATTCAGTTTACAGTGGGGAATCCTGATGTACATTTTTAGCTAGATATAAAACTTAATAAAACATTGCAGACACAAACCTTATACATATATATATATATATACATATATATATATATATATATATATATAATGTGGAAAATAAGTACTGAACATGTCAGCCTTTTTTTCTGTACCTATAAAACTCTAATTATACAACAGATATGCAATTTACACCTTATGTCCTTGGCAACCAAAGCAAACCAAACATACTAAGAGATTAAAACAAATAGGTCGATGAACCAATTTATGAGAAATAAAGGTTGACATGGAATAGGTATTGAACACATAGACAATCACCAGTCAGAAAGGAAAAGCCCAGTTGGTTGCGCACGCTTATCAGCTAATTTAAATAGAGATGAAACTACTCGCTATTCTAATGGTATGAGGGACAAGCAGAGATAGTCACACTTACTGAGGGAGGAGTTCACAGATGTTATCGATCTGCTGCACATTCTGACTTGCTGGTTTGAACATATCCAAAGAAAACTTTTAACCATCACCACTTTTATTCATACCATCTGTGACTTGTTTGTGATGTTCTTCCAACAGTTAAAATGATGGACCTGAAATCCAACTGACAGGTGTTTGTTTTACAAATACTCAACCTACTCTCAATGTCACACATCTTCCAGGTTTCATAGGTTGAGAGCAAGCCTTAGTTTAAAACGTTGAATTCACATTTTAAATGGAATCATAACAAAATCGACTGGATCTATTGTTTCTCCTTATCTACCTCTTGACGGAAATCTGTAGCAGCGAAGGAGCTCTTTAATTCATGTGATTATCAGTTGTCATTCTTGGACATTGCTTCTGGTGTCCCTTGGGGGTCATTATTGGGATGAATACTGCTTATTCTTCTAAATGACACATGTGGATTTTTATAAGTATTTAAGTTTGTTATGTTTGGAGATGCAGCACGGATGAGTTCTTACAGCAGTTCTTGGAGCTAGACTAACTGCTTTGACGAAAAACACACCAAACATTTGAATGTTGGCTCTCTGCATAGTAATTTATGGACAAAATCACCCTCGAAAGCTTTCTTAGAATCAGCCTGGAGCCAGCTGGGCAGTAACTAAAGCTGTTGATTTGTTAAGTGTTTTACATTTCCAAAAAGGTAAACCACATACACAGACATAAACAAAGTAAAAAAAAAGTAAAAAATGACTTGTAAATGTTGACAGTTTGAGTTTTTTTTTTTTTCTCACCTCTGCATAGTTTTGGTTTCTGCACATTTAATAATAAAAGCTGCAACTTGGTCTAAAATTAACATTTTGGTTAAGTTGTTTTTCCTGCTTCGTTTAATTCATTCTTTTGTTTTCAGCATTTGAGCAATGAATTGAGGGTCAGCATGCTTACATACTTTAGTTTGGGGGTTGGTGATCAGGTATATCAGGAAGGGAAATAGGAAAATAGCTTGGAATATAGGCATTCATAAAGCAAGAAAAAAAAATCTATTAGTGGTATAATCATTGTAATAAAGAGAGTGACTGAAGCATCAGATAAACCAGAAGTATCTTGTTTTTAAAGGTTATATTTGATTTATTAAACCCTTATCCCCAGGTTTTTACTGGTAGGATTTACGTTACGTTATCTCCACAAAATTTTTACAATGAAAAAATTGTATTGCATTTTATTTTTCTCCTCATTTTAGTTCTTCTAAAACTGGTAAATGACAACTGTCTATGTTCTTTTCTCAATGATTGGTGAAATACAGTCACCTTTTTTCAAATTATATGAACAACTGTTGGTGAAAAATTAGCTTAATATTTTTTTCAAGTTATTAATTTCTCAAACTATTTATTGCAGTGGTTTTGAAAAAAATAATAAAAAGTTTAATTGGCCAGTTGAAACTCATCTAACCTTTTTATCTGAAAATATGTCACAGACATTTTTGTAGCATCAGGTTAGCTGAATTTACCAATTCTAGCTTTTGGATTCAGACCTTTGTTTCCTTCTGCACTGGAAGACTTCTCAGAGTACTGCTGTTATCATTCAACTCTGTTCAACTTAATTTCAGCCCTTTAGAGCCAGATAAACATCACAGTCATGATCATTTATTTCCTTCACTTTAACTCACTTGTCCAAAACATCTACAGCAACACGAATGTAAAGAAAGTGTTTTGTGTCGAAGTGATTTGTTTCTTTGCTGAAAAATAGGCTACAAGCGGCAAACTGTGGACAGGTTAGATTGAGTAGGGGGCGGGGAATGTGGTTGACGTTTAAAAAAAAGCTGGTATGCTGAGGGGTAAAATTTTCAAATGGCTCTACTGCTTAATGTTAAAACACTATGAAATAAGACTTCTACCTACAGTTCCTCTGTCAGTCAGCTAACACTGTTCAGGGACTTTCTGAGTATTATAATGATCGAGTGCTGAATATTTAATTCCAGGGACTTTTGTGACCAAGATTTTGTGATCAAGCAAACACAGCTTAAACACTGAAAAACATTATGCAAATTGAGGTTAATTTAGTTTTTTATTTTCCATTTTTTTCACCGATGCACAGATGGAACACCTTTATATCCAATCCTATCTGCACAAGTAGCTATGCACTTAAATCAAGGAATGAAGAATATTGACCAACAGGCATTTCAAAAGCCTGCAGGGAGCCCAACAAAGCAGCTATAAAAAATGGCTAAGGGTTTTCCCCCATCCTGATGTGCTAATGCCACCGGTTGAGATTTTACAGGAAAAACTGGCCATGTTTTAATACAAAAATTCCTTATTTAAAACCTGTTAAACTGTCATTCAGGGCAATGAGTAGTTACTTTATATCGCCAGCTGGTACATTTCGCTATAAAACGAAAATTGCTCTTTTCTTTAATTCCATCCATCCATCCGTCCATCCGTCCATCCATCCATCCGTCCATCCGTCCATCCGTCCATCCATCCATCCATCCATCCATCCATCCATCCATCCATCCATCCATCCATCCATCCATCCATCCATCCATCCTCCCTCTCCTTCAGTTTGTGGGCGTAAGGCCGTGTACACCTAGGACAGGACAGCAATTCAATTTATGTTTTGTACACTTCTTAAGATGTTAGGAACTGTGAACAACCCCTAAATAGTTCGATTCTGTCCACTTTTTGAAATAAATATCACTGCAACTATTTCAACCGCTTAAGTACTTTGCAAATAAATGGTGGCTTAAAATATTTGGGGAAATGATGAATAAGAACATTTCTTCATTATAGAACTAGAGACGTTCTGATAATGACAGTAGCATTGTTGGGATTATTGTTTGTCATTTGTGTCTTCGATTGCTGTGCTTGTTAAACCCTGATATTACCTCCCTGATAAGTATAGTAGATGTGTTACGTAGTTTTCCTACAAAAGGTTTAACACTATGTATAGAGGCTAATTCACAGAGATGATAATTCATAATAGAGAAAGTTCTGGTAGTTTGCATTGGATTGCCATTGATTTAAAACACCGTATGTTGTCTTGATATGGCTGCAGCCGGCGATGTCTTATCATTTACAAACAACATAAGTATGATGCAATGATGTAGCAGGTTGTGACTCTGCAGATTTAAAAAAAAAATCTTCTTCTGTTATTCGGGACCACTCTTCCTGACAAAGCAAGCCCAATAGTAAGCACTGCCATTGTATTGTCCAACTTATCTCATCTAAGTAAGATTAAATTATATAGCATAACATACTACAGTTTTGTATTTATTTATTTACAGTGGGGAAATCTACCAAAACATTCTCAACAAGAATCAGAAGATTAACTTAGGATAGAGACGTGATTACAAACACATACTTAAAAAAAATCTAACCTCCAATAAGACAATTAAACTGATCAAATAGACCAGAAAATCATGAGATACACAGAACCAACCTCAGATATCCTAGAAGACATGCCAAAATCTTCCATAGTGCAAGACAGCTCATGTGAAACAATGGAACAAACTTATACCCAAGTAATGCATATTACTAATTTAAACATAGAGTATAGACATCTTGAAGCTGTCCTCACCAAAAAAGATACATGACTATATATTTAAAACATCTTTCTTTCACTTTATTTTTGCTTGGGACCAACAACTAAATTCAATGTCTGCGGCACCATTGTAAGTTTTACTTTACTAAGTGAATGATGTTCTATATAAATTTTTCTACTGTCTATATGGGGCTTTTGTTGCATAGAATAAAATAAAATTAACAGTTTTGGTCCCTTAGTGAGAATATATTATTTTATTATTTCTACTTTTGTATTACATGGTTTAATGTTTGTGTTACAATTTAATTTTATGTCAAACAAATCCTGTATTTGCTGTCAAGATTGCATGTGGCAAAATGAGTCTATGCAACTATAATATAACAGATCTAACACAAGAACCACCCTGAGAAATGATGAGAGTCTAAATCACCAAGCATACTTCAATTTGTTTCGGTTTTTAAATTAAATGCTAAGAACAAGAGCAATCCAAAAAAAATAAACTGAGAAATATTCTTATTTGTTCACTCTATTTGGTTTTTCATTGATAATGTCAAATGATACAAAGCGCTTGGTATTTTTAATATACACATTGGAAACCCTGTAAATCAATAGAGAAAAACAGAGAGCATCAGTGAGTATAGCTTTAAGCTAAGTGGAATGCTAAACGCAAAGACTGCTACTGATACCACAATAAAAAATGCATGATTTCAGAGGGAGCAGTCTTTTATCTACAAGGCGAGATCAATAGTAGGAAGGGGTTATGAAATCAAAGTTGTTTTGCTAGTGCAGTAGTTAACTGACACTCTGAAAAAACATCTGAACACAATTTGAGGGAACAAAGCAGTTAAAGAGACATTTGGAGGAGATCCAGGTGAACTTTGCATCATTGATAAACTTTCTTTTTACTTTTATTAAGGTAAAATCAAACGGAAACTGTACAGGCCAACAAAAGTCAGAGTTGTTTACCACTGGCAAGCTATGCAGGATCAGTAAAATGTTTCTTCATGATTTGACTTGAACCACAGAGAAATAAAAAATAACATTCTCACGAGGTAAAAAACAAAGACTATTTGTTTTTTTTGTTTTTTTACAGAAACACAACATGCTCTACTTACATTTAGATCCTTTAATCATCTATTAAACACAGCTTTGGAAAAGATGAAGGAGTGATCAAACATAGACATATAAGAGCTACAGTAAGAGACTTAAAAATAGTATCATTATCAAAATGATACCAATGTCTCTCTTTACATGAAGGCTCATACTAAGCACAGAAGAGTCAACAGAGAGTTTTGAGTCAAAATCAAAGATGCATTTATAGAAAAAGAATTGAAATCCTATTATATCACTGTTTAGATTGTTATTTTTTTATATTTAGCAAATACTATTGGTAAAAGCTTGTAATAATGGTACGGTAAATTCACTTTAATCAGTGTTTTGCAAGGTACACTATACATAGAGCTAATATTTTCCCTCTATGTTAGTATTACACTGGCAGAAGTTTTCGATAGGTGTTGTGGGGACTAATAATCTAACTGTGGGCAAATAAATGTTAATGTGAAAACACATTTTTATAAAAGTCACTGTAAGCAATCAGATGTATAAAAAGCAAAGATGGGGTGTGTTCTTCTAGCTGGATGTAAACTGGAATTAATTTAGGGAACCAAAGGCCTTACAGACAAAATAACTTCAAAAAAATAGAAATAGAAAACTGGTGCAGAATTAAATGTTCGGCAGTTGTTCTGTTTCATGAGAGAAAATATCTGAAACAAAACAGATTATCAGGCAGCCACACATTTTTTCTCAAATCATAACTGAATAAATAGGGTTGAAACAAAAAGAAAAACACATTGCTGTGTTGATACTTAAAGATGATTTTAAAATTAATGGCAAGTTTGCCTACTTATTGCATCCTCCTCCTTGTTTTGTGAATTAAAAAAGCGCAAATTATAATTAAAAATGTTTGGATGAAAACGTAATGATATAAATTTTGATGATAAAGAAAAAAATGTCAATGACGTAGGCACCTATTTGTGCAACGTACGTAGATATTGTATTGGTTTCAGTTATATAGATGGAGTTGTAGCTCATTCAAAGAGTGTTTAATTTTGCAAGAAATAGAGCTAATTTTATTTGGACAGTGTGGAATACATCAGGCCTCCACATGCAGGGAATGTTGCATTCCTGCTTCATTCACTGTAAATAGTTGAGGAACCAGAAACAACCAAATGTAATCTTTATAAAATTATAGAAAAATTTAGTTTTTTAACCAAAGAGCATCGAAGCTATGATTTTAAGCTAAGTTTTTTTTTTAAATATATAAGTAGTCTCAAGCTCACAGAAGTTAAACAACAGTATGTTAAAAACAATGAAATTGTTAATTAAAACAACAGAAAACTCTTAGTACTTTGAGGCAATAATTGTTTCTAACATGAAACTAGCAAATTTAATTGTTGAATAACCCACGCCGTCCCTCTGGTGTGACCTCTGGCCTATAAGTGGACTGAAGGCTTTCAGCAGAAGATTGGCCTGTCTGGTCTGAGAATGTGGCAGACAATGGAAAGAGATGAGAGACAACAAAATGAAGGGTCAAAGAGGAGAAACAGACACAAAAGAGTAAGGGAGAGAAGAGAAACATAAAAGCTGAGGGAAAGAAAGAGACAACAAGAAAGTGAAGGGGAATGACTGACAGTCAGTGCATTCGTCTCAGGTATGGAGTGGAGTCTATTGCCACAGAGGAATCTGGTGAGAAAACCAACAGATAGTAATCTGAGTTTTCACTCTGAGCACCAGCTAACAGCTAGCAGCTACCCTGTCACTGCTGCCTAAACAAGCCCAGTGTTTTCATCTTCATATACACAACGCGGCACTCTGTCTATTCTTCTGATGGAGATAAGATGTATAAATTATGAGCAGCTGACAAAGTCTACTCCAGCGCCCCCGGCGTCTCATCAATCACTAGCCTGTGTGTCAGCAGGTAACTGACGTGGCCCCCGGAGGCACACCCCCCTCTTTTGGTGTGTGAGTGCAACAATAAGTGTTTGCTTCTGTGCAATTCAGCTTTTGTACTTTTCTGACTAACATGCCTGTGCTACGCGCGTAGTAGTGTAAACAGCTGATACAGTATTAATTATATGCTGTAAGATACAAAGAAATGAAACCAAACATTTGCAACCTGTACACACTGGGCTGACAAAGACTGCTGCAGAGGAGGTGTGAGCTTAAAGTTCTGTTGTCATACCTTGGAGTTAACTGAGGTACTAATTAACAGGAACATCTTAAGAAACTAAAACATAATCAAAAAGTTTACATTTATTTCTGAAATTCTAAAACCCAAAACTCATTTTTTTATACAATTTGAAAACTTTTAAAAATGCAAATAAATGCACATTTTTAATACACAAGTGATGTTTTTCAGCTATGTTAAGACTGCCGACCTGACAGTTGTCCAGCAGAAACCTTCCAAAAGAAGTCACAAAAAAACCTCAGTACAAAGCTGGCGTTGCAAAGAAAACATAACCAATTCAGAGTAATCCTATTATTTTTACTAACATATTAGTAACACAAACTACATGTCAGATATCTTTTTTTGTATTTTAAATTTGTTTCATATATGAGATGGGTGTCTCAATAGAAATGTATTATGTGTCTAGAATGACAATAAAGATTCTAGAACATACAAGACCCCAACATAGTAATAATGATTTGCAATAACATCCCTAAATCCATCTGGTTTATGGAACAAGAAAAAAAAAGCAGCAGCTTAACAGAATTCAACTTTTTTGTGTGATATTGTTAATAAAAAAGACACAATAAGCTTATGTACTTATGGAACTTAAAGTAAGCCCACAGCACAAAAATAAGCAAAAGGCACAATTTTGTGCTATCAAAACAATAGCCAATAATTTAAAGCAAAATGTCTTTACTGGTTCTTGTTATCATTTTAGCGCTATCTGCAGCTTACAGCTTTGCTGTGCTTCTTATTCCCGCAGATTAAAGGAACTGACCCTTCAAAGTATTTCAGCTAATCCTTCTTCATATTGTCCAGGGTTGCTGAAGCACTCCCCCTCTGAAGTGCTTCGCGCAAACTGCATCCTTTACATTTTGTCAACTTATAATCGCGTATGTTGCTATTACACAATAAAAGAAAAAAATTATTTTCGGAGGAACTAAATACCAGTGTAATTCATGGATATTATACAGCAAATGAAAACATTGTGATTGTTTAACCTAACAAAGCTAAAGTAAGCAACTGCTAGCTTTCAGTGCCTGATTTTATAGCGTTTTCATTTTCAAGATAATCAGAGACTAATTTTTGAGTTTTTACTGTAAATTAGGCTCAAGCTAAATTACTATAATTACAGACTTTCGTGTCCCAACAAGTCGTATTACACTTGTAATACTGCTAATTTTAGAAATCCATGGTGAACCCCTGAGGGACCTTTCTGCAACTGAACTACTTTTACCTCTAGTCCATTTCATAAAAGATAATTCCCGATGTACTAATGCCATACCTATCAAGTTTTGGAGTAGAAAATAAGTCAAACTGCACGACATCTGCTGCAAGCCATTCAGCTACCCCAGTCAACCTCCAGAATACTTTATATTTTAAGACATGTATTCTGTCTTAGTATTCTTTTCTAAATGACATCAAATGAATTATGCACCATCCGCTAATAGACTAAATTAGCCATCTCTGTTTTATGACACTATTCTTTGAAAGGAAGAAAAGTCCTAAGACATGTTATCTTTGGAAGCCCTTCTGTAGAGGCAGGAGAATTTCTGGAAATTGGCTGACAAAACCACTTAGTTATCCTAAATTCTAATGAGTCTGACAGGATGTTAGTCTATATGATGCAGAACTGTTTTAATGTTCCTCTACTTGAAGGCAGAACTACAGCATAGAATGGGCATGCTGCCCCTGACCATTTTCTTGGTTATGTGTGATGAAAGCCAGAGCTGCAGTAGTTCAGCTACCCTCTCCGAATACCCCCAAAAATATCTGACAACAGCGTCAGAACATGAGCAGAATGTAGTAAATGATGTCTGATTCAATGTGCCCATTTACCCTCTGCATAAAAAAAGTATAGCAGGTGAGACCGGTGAATATTATTAACATCAAGTTGTCAGGGCTATGAAGATATTAAAAAAGTGCCCAAAGTAGACCATACATAGACCATACATTACTTTATTTATTTATTTCATTTTTTTTTTTTTTTTATAAAAGAATCATTATAATCAAAGGGAGACATGATTCATTGATGCTGCATCAGTGTGAGTTAGCCTGAACAACAGTTTTGTGTTTGGCTAACTTAAAATTTAACTTTTGATTACAGTGTTGGTATAGAATCACTCAACACAAGCCTGTTCTTAGCAGCTTGTTGCCTAAGTCCGTCCGTC
>JAUZNJ010037964.1:0-11254 GCA_034780135.1 Jordanella pulchra | reverse complement strand
GTGTTTTGATGTACAGCACTTTGTATCAGCTGTGGTTGTTTTAAAGTGCTTTATAAATAAAGTTGGTATGGTATGGTGGTAGCCTGAGGCTAAGGGACCCTGTGCAGCAGGGATGCGTTCTTCCTGATGGCTAATGTTTGACTTACAAAGTATGTAATTAAGAGGCTTGCTTTCTTTTGGAGCTAGGGGAACAGCTAATCATTTAATATCAGCCAACACAACATACCTTGGCTCCGTCTGCTCAGCGTATTTTTGCACGCTGTCTTTAGGCTGCCTCTTCTCTCCTTACTATGGCTTGAGTCACACGGCACATGGCCTCAAAAACATAAGCAACGGGATTCAGATGCTTGAGTCTCCTTTCAGCTTCGTCTTCCATCATACCAAATTTCTTTTGTTGCGAGGTATCGCTAGGAGTACAGCAACATGGTGGTGCCCTTGCCAAAAATTATAAGACAAAGATTTGTTTCCTTTTTTTACGTTTATGCTCACATCACATTGGTAATAAAATAATTGTTAATAGTAAGACATAATCTCATGAATTAGGTTAGTTTGGCTAATCGTTTCATTTCCACTTTAAAAGCTGTTAGAAACAGATCCAGGTTAAGAGAAAATCCACAAGTCAAAATTTTGTAGATTATCCGATTTCTGTAAAACTAAGACCTGCTAATACAAATTTCAACAGACTGCGGTTGCTCTTTCAGAATTCTCATAAAATAATCCGCAGAGACCTTTCATAATGTCTGTGCATATTGTCAATATTCGATGTTTTCATTAGACACATATACCATGTACCCAACTGGTTATTTAGACGAGTAAGAATAAAATCTTAATTTCTTTTGAACAGTTGAGGACTTTGTGAGCTTTTTATCGTGTAAGGATGGCAGCCACCATTACTTTTGCTACACATGTAAAGTGCAGTGTTTTTCCACCGAAGGGTTTTGCTCTAGTTGAGGTTTGGACGGTGAGAGAAAATGTACAAAAGGGGGATTTTCTTTTTGTTTACAGGGGACTATTGTTCCTCTCTGCTCATTCCATTTGAAGCACAAGATGCTTTAATCGGGTCTTTTTAATTCGCATTTAAGTTTTCATTTGTCTGTGTAAAATGTGTTTTCATGGTTTTGATGTCATGATGTTTTTTTGCGTTAATGTGCTAAAACAGTTTGAGTTATCCAATAGATTAGGATATTTATTTGGTCTAAAAACTAAACAAAGAAAACTTGTTAATAATTTGAAAGTCTCATTGTCTTTGTTTTTTATTACCATAATATTATGGCATACTTTTGTATTCTCTAAACTGCAACTGATTTATATTAACATATCTGAATTGTAGTTTGTTTGATGCATACCATAATCTTCCCTCGATAAAAAAAAAAAAAAAAAAAAAAAAAGAAAAAAGAAAAAAAGTGACACTGCATTTTGGTGGAAACATGGAGATTTGATTATCTCCCTGAAAAAAACGATAAGAGCATTTTTACCAGCTGAGTAGTGTTGGGAAGTTCGACTCTTTACTGACTAATCTTTTACTCTCGGACAGTGAATTGAACTCATCTTTTTTTTTTTTTTTTTTTTTTAAGTCATTTCATTCATTTTTACAGCAGGTGGCGTTGTAGCCCTCCCGTGGGCGTTGTAAACAAAAAAAGCCTTGGTTCTAAAAAACCTAACACTGAAAGAAACACAGTTTGCCTTCGCTGAGCTGAAAAAAATATAATGCAGAAAATGCCACAAACCTGGGAATGCACAACATTATAAAGTGACTCGTGTTTGTATCCTCCCTGCCACAGCTGTCATGCGACATACGAACGATCCGTATGAAGGGCCCGGTCTGTGAGTGATTAGGTCTTTGAGCGACCTGCTCCGTGTGATTCGATCCAACTCTGTGAGCAAACTGTTCTGCTTACTGCTTGAGCTGTTCAGCCATGTCATATACCACAATTAAGTGAGTCAAAAAGTAACACTACTTTCCTTAAAATGTTACGTTATGTGTCTTATATTTTATTTTATGGTTGAGCTGCAGCTCAACCATATACTTCAGATACTCTGAAGTTAAGTATCTAATTTAACGACTTTTTCTCCCACCAATTCAAAAACAAAAATATGCACAGAAAGTTTTGAATATGAAAAAAGTGTAGATTAAGTAAAGAATCTATTAAAAATCCGGAATGATATGCCATTATTTTGTGGCAGGGTATAACACAAAGTCAACGTTCTAATATTTAAAGTATTTATTACATTATTATTCACTAATTTACACTTTTAACTCATTATATACACAAGAACACTATAACCACAAGAACTAAAGACCACTAACTAATCAAGATTTCATGAACAACGTGACAAATGATGAACATAAAATCAGACATAATTTATTTCCTGCTTCGATTCTTTGTCCATGAACCCGAAGCTGAGCTACACTCACATGACGAATGAATGTCTGAGCAGACCATCATGTGACAATCGAACAATCCATATCAACGATCCATATTAACGATCCAGTCTTGAGAGCAAACTGCTCTTCAGGCTGCGCTGACTGTCACGTCACGTGACAAACGTACGAAGACTTGAGGCTTCCTAATGTCCAAGTCATAAACATATCATTTGTGTTTCCTGTCCTGCTGACAGAGCTAATGCAGAAAGGATAGGAATGTGGAAGGATAGGTACTGCATGAGCATGAACGAATCACTCATTACTCCAGAGTCATCTACAGGATTCGTTCATACTGAACGAATCACTGGCGAACGACACATCACTACAGCTTAGCTTGAAAAGATCACTTTAGAAAACAAAATTTTTCTGAAAGGATCTTCTATTAGGGATTTTAATGCCGTTTGTTCCCGAAACTCTTCAGCCTTTATTCTTTGTAACACCAACAGTCAAGTGTCTTCTGTGCACTTTATTTACCCCCTGAGTGATATTTTCAAAGGGACAACAGGTTTATCAAGGTGTAATGTGATGACAACTGAAATGTGTGAGCTATGTGCCTTTATCACAGAGTCTGATTTTAGAAACTGCAGATGATGGGTCCAATATTGCAATACAAACATTGTGAAGTGAGTTACAGTAATAAAAGGAAGCTTATCGTATAAAAACAAATATTATGATTGAACACAGTTCAAAATTTTAATGTTAGTAATAAAAATGAGTTTGATTTTAGTCAATTTCTGTGCCCATAATATAGGACATTTACATTTACCTTGTTTTTTTAAAAGAGACTTTTTCTAAAACAAGAAAAAAACAAGATAAACCAGGAAAGATGTTGTGGAAAAAAAGGCTTAAACATCTGACAGTCTCTGCATAAGCTTTGGCAAATTCTTTCCTGGAAAGTAAGAATGTAAATATAAGGAACATCTTAGTGACCCGTTTAAAACTTCTGACTGTATGAGACTTATTCCAACTACATCCACAGTCTTCAAACATTGTTAACCCTTTAAAACTGGAGCCGTCGCTGGCGAGGGAAAATGACACACGTTCTTTGACTCACCGTGACTGTTTAAACGTTTGTGCTACTGATGTAAATTCCAACGGATTCTGAAAGCTTAGAATCACAGCTTTGCACCGATATATACATTACAGTACTCTGAATCGTTGCTGCACTGCACAGAGTTTTTGCAGCAGAAAAAAAACAGCAGATTGGGAGTGAAATAGCAGATGATCAAGAGTCTTTTAGTGGTGTTTGAGCAGTAATGCAGAGATCAAACGTCAGGAACACATGAGAGCGACTCCTTTCTGTCGTCACATTCTGCAACTAAAGACACATAGGAAACTGCTTTGGGTTTAAACTTTCTCTTTTGCCAGTGGCTGACTTTTCCTGCAATTCCAACAGAGTGAACGCAGTGTTGCGAACCCGTTCTGACTGATCCACAGAACATCTGGGCTGAATTGCTGTTTTCCAGAGGAGCCGCAGGAAGCTGCTAAGCCGAAGTGTGAAGAGGACCTCCTGAAGCTGCCATCCTGCCCGACGACGTTGCATGCCTGCCTACTGTCGTCTCCTACCTCACGCCCCTAGAAGCAACAGCTAATGGCTAACCTCTGTCGCAACATGGAGATATCCCGGGAGTTACGGTTAAGCCCTGCACAGTTGCTTTATTATTGCATCGGATTAATCCCATTCTCTTTGAGAGTTGCCTATAGATGAACTGACTGGACTGAGGACTTGGTCTGAATCCGATTGAATAGAAGGGCCCTTTCTTCCCACACCAAGCCAACAGTAAAATGCATCCTTCCCCTCTTTCCTTCTGATGATTAATAATTGCTGTTCTTGGATTAGAAAATAAGGTAAAATGGATGTTTTGCTTGTTTGTGTTACCTGAAATAAGCTTTCTGATTTCAACTTTGATGGCTTCGAAACAAAAGTGACCAACTGAATGCTACAGTAGACTGGCTAGCATCTTTAGGTCCAAGCTAGCTTATGCTGTGAGCCTGACACTTCCTTTGTTTGAGCTAGAACAGACCCAACCGGAATCCTGGGACCAGCTAAGCTAACCCATTCTCTTTCAGCTTTATTACAGTTAGTGTATTTGAGTCATCATTCATTTTTCAGTGTAAAACCGAATGAAACCTCATTGTTTTGACTGCATGTAGTATACAACATCAGGGTCTATTAACTCTTATCTGCAATTCTTAAAAGGACACTTTGAATGCATTAGGCTTTAAAGCTTAAACCTTCCCCACTGACTTTTTAACTTAAAACCTCTTTACCCTTTTATTTGTTTTTATTTTACTTGTGCTTATTTTCAGTAGCGATTAGTTTTAGTGATTGTTAGCTAATAAAGGTACCATTAGTTTAATCCATGGTTGTTTGTAGTCTTTACACAGTGAATAACTCGTCTTGGTTGACGGTTGAATTAACAGATATATTTTCTTTGGTAGGTGATTAATAACTCTGCTGACAACTATAGTCTAAATTACTAAACTGGTGAAAGGCACCTGGATTTTAACAGCCCATCCTGGAGCCTAACTTGGGTAAAAGACAAAGAACCCTGGTATTAAGCAGGTTACAGTTATTATCATTTAACTAAGGGTCATTTATTGATTTTACCCATGATTCTGAATGACCTATTAATTATAATCTTCCAGTAAAGTAGCACATATTATTCTTTACATTCTAGCACCTTCTCTTCGTCCTTTTTCTCTTCCTGCCTCTTTATCTTCGATTCCCACTCCCTGTGGATTTCTCTGTACCTCCAAACCCCCTGCCTGGAAATTCAGACATTATAAACTTGATTTTTATGTCTTTCTTTTGAGGGTTACATCCACAAATGGTTAGAAAAGTGCCACAAAAGATATTCTAATATAATTGAAATGAGTAACATCATATTTACTTCAGTATTTAAAATAGAGACCCAGACCTATTATACGATTATGTTGTGTGTGTGTGTGTGTGTGTGTGTGTGTGTGTGTGTGTGTGTGTGTGTGTGTGTTCGGCTCAAAGATGACTCAGCCTTTCCTCTCTACCCTGTTTTCCCTTTAGTGAAGAATATCATACAGTCAAATACTAAAGTCATAGAAATGAAAACAGTATGAAATTTCAACATCATGTTTCAAGGAATTGTTTCATTTCAGCATATGAACATGAAATGAAACCAAATTAGTTTTTCTGGTCCCAGAACAGCCCAATGCCAAAATATTAAATCATAAAACTAGCTGTAATTGTATTTATATCAAATAAACAAGATAAAATATGCAACTTTAAGCACTTGTATAAAATAAATCAACAAAGGAGTCTACAACATTAAAACATTTGTAAATAAACTGAGGCCTTTTGAAGGACCTTTATGGTGACTGTTGAAGTTAGGGCAAGTTAACATTTAACTGGATGTTTTATTTTGTTTCTGCACACGACTTCCTGTCCCGCTTGTTCTGCTCTATGCTGTCTTGCTGCGTTTTCCTCCGGCATCCAGCAGAAATATGAAACAGGCTCAACATCCAACAGTGAGAAATCAACGCAGAATAAATGTTTCATTTTCAGTCGAAAACGCCGCCAACATATCAATCGCCTAATGAATGTTGATTTCACTCATGGAAATTGACTAACGAACGGTACTGATGGAGTTAACTGAACCTTTGTTCGATTTTCCCTTGCTGTCTGAGAAGCACAATGGGTTGAAATAAAAATATTTCGTTATAAAAAAAGCTTCCTTTTCTTCTCGCGGTAATCTACAACTTAAACTGCTCTCCACCTACATTCGTAGCTTGATGTGCTCCTCTTCCCGGGACTGTTGTGACTGATAAGACTCACCAGGTGCTAGCTTGTGTGAGACAATGCATGTTGACAAAGCACAGCACATTTGCCCAAACCCTTTATTAAACGGCCCAGTTACTTTAGGCTCTTAAAATATATTTTATATTGCGAGACCAAGATCATCATCCAACAGTCAGTTTTATTGTAATTTATATCACAATTTAAGCAAAAAAAAAAAAAAAAAAAAAATGGTAGTTGCGGCCAAGCTTCTCACATTAAATTTTTTGCAATGTGTTGTACTGGAGATTGAATCTATTAATTTCAGATAGCATCTCTATGCATCACAATAAAATAGGTTTCCTCTGAAACTCCATGAATTCAAAGTCTGTCTCCCATTCCACTTTAAAGAACACAGTTTTCTCTTCCTCAGCTTTTAGCCATGAATCAACACCTCTTCCACTGAAAGAAAACCAATTAAAAGGATAGAATACTCATTTACACAACCATCTAGCGGCTAGTCATGCAATCCCAATTAAATCTGTGTTGAAAGGAAATTTCTGTTTATTTTTACTGTTATTCATAATCAATCTTCGGCCCACTTTGAGCGATGTTGTGCGCGGTACACACCCCAGGTGCCGGCAGTTGCTCCTTCCTGGTACCGGAAAACCAAACATGCTTAGCTGAAAACTGAATAGAATAAAAGGGGCTTATCGGATAGAATAGAAAAAAAAAAAAAAAAAAAATCATGTCATGAAAACTAATCATGGCAGCTGCCACTGTCAAATCCATGTAATAAAAAAGAACAAGGTGAGAAAAGTATAAAAACTGAAAAAAAAAAAAAAAAAAAAAAAAGGAAAAAAAAAAAAAATGCATTTAAAAAGAAACCATTATTCTGACAGTCCATGGATAAGAACTGTTATTCAGCTCAATGGTAAAGCATTTAACTACCCTAAAGTTATTCTTCAAGGGGAGCAAGATAAATAGTGTGTTGCCCTCCAAGGAAGGCAGGAGGCTGATAATGATCTTTCCTGGCTACCCTCTGCAGAGCCCTCTTGTCTACAGCAGAGCAGGAAGCAGCAAACCACACTGTCTGCTCTGGTTTTATTGTAGCCTGGCAGAATAACACCTTCAGCTTCTGAGAAAGATGCAGAAAGGGCAACACTGTTCAGCACTATAAGATTACAACTATGTGAATGACAAAAAGCTAAACAACTCTAGGGGGAGACAAAAAAGAAAAAAGAATAAACGGTGGTAAACGTGTTCACATAAGGCAACGAGAACAAGAAGAAAAGAGTATTTTGAACAAGAAAGACAGAAAAAGAAGATCAAATACAAATGTTTATTAAGCATGGCCTGTTGGACATTGCCATTTCTTCTAGCAACAGTATCTTTGGCTAAACTAGTTTAAATCTTTTTTTAAGATTGACATTTTTACGTGTTTAGGACTATTTACCTTTAAGTTAATGTTTCATTAAGCATCACTGACACAGAAGTCACATGAGGTCAATGACTGTCACAGGATTCTTTTGAGCACCACAAATATTCACCTTGACCAAGACTTTGGACATCAAAGCCAAAAAGAAAAGTCCACCAAAAGAGGAGAGTCCTTTCTTTCTTTTAGTATTAACATAAATTCTTTCTGGTCCTACGTAAATCTGGAAAGGCAAAAATAGCTTAGGCAAAAATAGCTTAAGCACCTGCCGCTGCTGCTCAGGGACTGAGCAAGCTGTACATTATTCCTCCTGTGAAGGCTGAAGTAATGCTGTGCCTTCAACAGAACCACAGAAAAAGAGGATAACATTAAGTCCATGTAAAGCACACCAAGATGGGGACCATAATAAAACACATTTTAAACTCTCAGACATCCTAACATCTACTTTCACAAAATCTAATAAGACACAGAATTGAACTGTTAGGGATATACAACGCAGAGTTGTCAGTTAATATAACGATGGGAAACACCCTGTATGCGTTACATGTTCCTCTTTCAACTTACTTTCTTGCACCTTTTCCAGTAAATGGAATTTACTTCTCTAAACCTGTTATGTACCCACAGACGTACCACGTCTTGCTAAAGTAGTTGTAACTCTTGGATTCAGCCACAACTTTTCATATATGAATCATAAGGAAACAATATGTGGTTTCAAAAGACAAAAAGTGCCCATGTCTTTATTCTGGCACCCATTTTATTCTAGTACCTCTAGACTAAAACTAAAACTTACTTTGCCGCAGTAAAGATAAAGCCATAGCTAAAATATTTACCTTTCAGTAAACTGTGCTTGGTAGGTTTAACACTAAAAGTTTGCTTTTTTTTTTACCATTATATAGTTGCCAGCTAATTTGATTTTAACACCTGTTAGAAAACAAACCTATGCTCGAGTGAATAAGGGCTCTGTTCATAAAAAAAGAGAAGAAAAAAAATGAAGAAAAACGAAGGGACAGTAAAGAACTTCTAGGAACTAAAAAAATAGGATGTTTAAATTAATCCCACCTTTGTTGCCAAGAATGAGATTTCATCAGTAAAGAAACATCAGGTTGCATGTGCAGGCTTGCACCAACAAGCACCAGGGGATTATCAGGCCATTCATGTCTTCCTTGGATGAGAATAACTGAAACCTCTGCAGAACTTAAAAAGATGACTAAAAAGACAAGTGAAAGAAACTCACTGAGAGGGAGAATATCAGGGCAGCGATTCCAAGAGGCAGGCAGCAGCAGAGCATGGTGAAGATGGAGTAGCCCATGTAGTCGTTGACCGGGTTTGTCAGAGGACCTTGAGTTACGTACACGGTGGGCTGCATGACGATGGGAGCTTGCTGTCCTGGGTACTGCTGGCCCGAGGGATACGCCTGCTGGTTGTATCCTGCACCATACTGCTGGGGGTATCCATAACCCTGAAGGCAGCAAGGATAAAATGCAATTAAACCTCAAATCTTGATGTTAAAGGGATACAAACGGGGATCTTACTTTAACGCTATATTTTAAGGAATTATCAGTGGTGTTTTTGATATAGGCATGGCTTACCATCCAGGACAGCTTAGCACAGGGGATGGGAAATAAGAGAATAAGAGAAAAAGTTTGCACTTTAAGCCAGTGGGGAAAATATACATTCTTCTGTTGCAAGCTATATATATAAAATATCCCTTCATAGAGCTTGCTGTGAACCTGGAGTCCATTGCTATCAGAGTATATTTTTAAAGATAACACCAAGTGCATACCAGGGCTGGAGAACTAATTGCGTTTGCAATGTGACAATTGTTCATTTTTGACTTGGAGAAGCATTTAATTTTGCTCACATTATGCAAAACAAGAGTGACCCCCGCCAAGCAGCGCGTTTTTTAGCAACTTTACAGAAGGGGGAGTGGGATCCCCCACTTCGCTTTGCCCCCCCAATGGTTATCCGGATCAACATCGAAATTTGATAATTTGTCAATGGTTATAATAGGCCTCTTCTGTGAAAATTTGAGCAAAATCCATAAACTCTACTGAAAACCTAACCTCCTTGGCAGAGGTAATACTACACTGACTTTCTTGTTCCAGTCCTAATGTTTATTGCTCCATAAATTGGTAATAAACTTCCAGAAATCCTCCCAACTTCTTTTAAATTGGGCTAAAATCTATTTTTTTCCTAACATGGTGCTAGAAGTCTATAAGCTTTAGTCACCAACTCTTAAGCCCAGGCCTTAGGCCTTTAGTGAGGATGATGAAATATGGACGTGGTAACATAATTTTTGTTGTGTTAAAGGTGGAAGATATAACGGCCTTGATCCCAGAAGGAGAAATAGATAATCAGTAATTTAAAACTCTCAGCTCCATAGGGATGCATCTGCTTCAGATTTTTTAGTTTCATTTATCTGTGAAGTTGAAAAAGGGCAAGCAGGGCAGACCTTTTAACCAAACCTTCATTATTAAAACAACACGTGATTTGCCTGAAAATGGATCATAACACACGCATAGTACATCGTAAAATGGATCATAGCAAGATGATCTGGATGCCAGATCCAGAGAGCCTACAGCATTACGGATGTCATTATGTAGCTAAATTCACATTGATATTGTTAGTCAATTTTGGACCACCCTTGTTTGTAAAACCTAACTCAATTTCCCTTATTTCCCCCTAACCCATTAACATCGGCATATTTAAAGTGACAAAAATGAAGAAGTATGAATGGAAAACTCAATTTCACACATAGGAAAGAGGAAATGATTCAAAGATTTAGAGAAGTGGTGCTGATAATGAATTCTAATATGGGCTAAGTCAAGGTTGCCATAAAGTTTGATTTTTTTTTCAAACTTTTTTTCCTTTTTAAAGACAAAAATCAATCCATTCTATGAATAAATCCTCACCAAGTAAGATGGAAAGCTGAATAGGTTGCCAGAATGCAAAAGATTTGTGGCAATTCGTTACATTAGCATTTTTAAATTGATAAAACTAAAATCTTGAGGATCAGAAAAGTTATACTTCTCCATTTGGATTTCAGATTAATTAGAATTAGCACCTTCTGCCAAAACATATAACTACTATTACTTTATTAGTGTAGTAGGAACTTACCATTTGTTTTTTTTTTGTTTTGTTTGATGAACTTAAACGGTTTAGAAATTACATTTCATGCTTATTTTTTTTAACTGTTATCTCTATTAACACAGCACTTCCAGGACATCCCAGTCATACTCAAATCAGATTATTAATATTTACAGAATTTTACTCTGTATGATTTTTATCAGCTTTCACTCCTATGCAAATTTCATATTTCTTTCATACTTTCATATTTTTATCTTTTATAGCCACAGTGTTTAGATATTTTTACTATTTTATTTATCCTATATTATATGTTATATGTTTCATTATATGTTCATTATCTGTTTTATGTTGCACCATAAAAAATTCCTAGTTTGTGAACTCCTTCACTAACAATGGCAATAAACCCTATTCTGATTCTGAAATTGAGACAACCATCCTACAACCCTGGACATTTCCCATGAAATCCAACAGCAACCGCCCATACAGTGGGGAGAACAAGTATTTGATACACTGTTGATTTTTCAGGTTTTCCCACTTGCAAAGCATGTAGAAGACT
>JAUZNJ010037963.1:0-11254 GCA_034780135.1 Jordanella pulchra | reverse complement strand
GTGTACTTCCAGTTGGAGGGTTGCTGAAGGTCACAGGCCAAAACCAGCTGATCTGTGGATTTCATTATCGTCTTTCTCGTATATTAAACCTGTGTTCCTCTGCAGGTGCCAGAATTGAGGAGTTTCTCTATGAAAAATTGGACATGAAGGCTCCGTCTAGAGTTACAAACGCTGAGCTGCTGGGTCAGTATATGGAAGAGGCAGCTAAGGAATTTGGACCTGGGACTCCATATGGTGAGTGGATAAGCTTCAAACAGAAGGGACATTTAGATTGCATCTTGCTCCCAGTGGTTTCCAGAGCGCAGGTTTTAGGTGCGTTTGTTCAACAAATCAGATTAAAATGTATAAAGATGCTTAGAAACTCTTCACACTCTCTGGACCTGGACTGGTTGACTGAGACTTTCAACCGTTTCTTGAGGTGGCTGGTGGTTAGAGGAGCATGGAGAATAAAATGCATTTAAATCAGAGCTTATCAACCTACAGGATGCCGTAGAAGAAAGAGGTTATGTTATTGAACAGTTTAGGAACTGGAAAAACCGAAATATCTTAAAATTAGGACTGAGACTTATACGATTTTAATGTTTTAAAATAAGTTCAAGCAAACAGTCCCGTTATTTTCATACATGGATACTAAAGCCCAAACAGGAACGTTTGTCTTCACTGTTTCTTGTACACCAGTAAATCTGACGCACAGGCAGCACGGCTAACGTTTGTCCACTGGAGGGATTGAAACCATGTCAGTTCAACTCATGTTGGCGCAGCACAGACGTCTGCAGCGCTACGTCAAAGTCCTCAGACCTTATTAAATGTCTTTTATTTGCACTAAATATTGACGTTGAGCTCTTGTGCTTTATGCACAGCTCTACTGTCATAGTTCTGCTGTCAGAAACCAAACCCGGACTTCTCTTTACTGTAGATGTTAAACTTGTTGCTATATAAATTATTTTACCATATTCAGTGGAAGGAAACGTGCTATAATTAAAGTCAGGCACAGTTTATGCTTCTAAACATACAATTTTTCAAAACAGTCACATATCAGAGTTTTCTAAAACAAAATGATTAAAACTGTCAATCAATCTGATGGTTTATTAACCTAAATATGAGGAAAAAACAATAACTTCATTTGGTTTATATGTTTATTAATTGAACAATTTAGGAATAAAAGGGTTTTTAAATTGAACAGGTGGTTTATTTTGTAGATATATGGTTTTTAGTTAAAACGCATTGAATTGAGTCCCTCCTCTACTCATCAGTGCGTCCCCACGACTTTAAATAAAAAAGCTGGTAAATATTTCTAGTTGATATCACAGAATATGATGTGTAGCTGCTGCACCATAAAGGTGGAGCTCTTCCTTCAGTAGCGTCCGTCTCCAACCAGTCTGTGTTAATTCCTGTTGATGATGATCTGGTTGATGGACTCTTCCAGGGAGGTGGACCCCACGGAGCTCCAGGCTTTCAATTAATTATTTCTCAAGTTTACTGCAGTAAATGGATAAAATAACCTCTGGGTAGTAAAAGATTTGGTGAGATGCTGAGTAGAATCGGACAGGATGAAGCTGACCCATGGTGGCGTTAAGAGGAATGACTGTACCGCCTCTTCAACGCTTCCTTTTACTCCTCATGTTGAATCCTGTGTTTTCTAGCCCAGGCTGCCTATGGAGGTTTTTTCCCCTGTGTTTGTCTGAAGATCAATACAGCTTTAAAGGAGGTCAGCTGCTTTATGCTGCAGCATCAATAGGCCTGGCATCTCTGCAGCCGTCACTGGGGACATCTGTTGCTTCAAAATTCAATAGGAGAGTCTGATTTTTGCAGTTGTGCAACAATAGAGGTGCTTTGGTATTTCAGTGTCTGCATGAAAAGGCAGCTTTGAGTTTCAGAACAGCTGAAGCTGTAACTGACTCCATGTTTTTTCTCTCTCTCATTCATGTTTTGGGATGTAGAGCTAAATACCACTGCTCTTCTTTATACAGAACTAGAAGGAACTTGCTGCCTTTCTGTTCTTTATTGCAAGGATATGTTCTAGGAGGCAGTTTATCCCTGGGTTACTTCTGATTGATGAGCTCCTTTAGAACAGAGTAGGCCTGTAATGTGCTTAGAAATACATATGAACTTGAAAATCTTTTGCTAATTTGTGTTTTCATTCTTTGCCATTGTTTATTGTTACACATCTGTTAGGAAAATACTCTAGTCAGGGTGTCGGTTGTTCCCCTGACAGAGTTTCCTACTGTTGGAGGCAGTATGATGGACTGAAGCAGCGTCTCCTTTAGGAAGCAGCACAGAGAGAGATATCAAGGTGAAATTCTGCAACTAGTTGCAATCCTAAACGTTTCTGCCTGGGGACCCAACTGTCCTCATAGATGCCTGCTCTCATCAGTACAGAGCTTATAAAGGCCAGTCTCCAGTTCTGACCTAACTGATCCTTACTGATCACATTGGAGGCGGGGCTTTTCATACCAAACTGACCAAATCAGTTACACCAAACAATCTGCGTGACTCCAGTGAATGGCAGGTTACTGTTTTGTTCCACTGTGATGCACATAAGGGTTCAGCCATGGTTGAAATTTAACGCTTGTCTCCTAATCTGAGCTGACCTGTGATCTGTTGCTACAGACTGGAAAAACAAACTCTGTAAAGGAAATATATTTCCATCTCTTTCTGCATTAGCAAGCAGCACATTCTTCACATAACTTTTGGTCTCACCTACAGTATATTTATCTCTGTTTTCTCCTGCATCAGTCAGAACTGAAGAAGCCTCTTGGATGAGAGGAGAAACGTTTTTTAGAAAACTACACGTCCAGTTGCCTTAAACTGAACTTTCCTAGCTTGATCTGGATGAGAACCTTCACCGATATGTTAACACATTCTTCACACTTCATTTTATTCTCAGTGAAAATCCAATAAAGAAAAAACCAAAATAATGAGCATTAAACGCCTCATCAATGCGTCCTCAGTCATGATTTTTGCTATTTGTCTCCTGATACAGAACGATTTGGGTTCTGAAGCTGATCCAGCAGGTGTGACAGAGGCGACACCTACTGGCCAACTAGACTCCTACATATGTTTAGTTTCCTCAAAGGAACAAACTACTCTCACTTTTCATGTTTTATGTTTTAATACAATTAGTAATTTATTGTCAGTCAGACAAAAGTTTTACAAATAAATGCAATTTTGTCTTAAGCATTTTTCTGTCTCCATTTATTGGTGTTTTCTTGAGAAAAGCTGATTTAAAGGTACCTTTTGAAGCCCAATCCATTGGTTGGATTAAAACGGAGAGAACCTCTGTAGAGCTGGTGATAAAACACGAAGCTGAAGAAACCGGGTTAAATCGTAAATGAGCCATTAGACGTTAACATCGAACTGAATGCAATGGTTTGGGGTGAGTGTTTGTGGTTTTTGTCGTTGCAGGGAGCACTTTGATGAAGGTTGGGGACTGTGAGAGGAGGTTAGGATCAGTAGAGAGAGAGTTCATACAGACCTCGGCCATCAGCTTTCTAACTCCGCTCAGGAACTTTCTGGAAGGAGACTGGCGAACTATTTCAGTGAGTGTGGAACATCGTGAACTATTGTCATTATGGCCATTCTTGCAGTAAAACTGGAAAATCTTTAAGCATCAACTTTACATTTCTACAGCTGCTTTAATCATGGAGGCAGAACCTTCCCATGTGGCTTATTTCAAACATTTCTGCTTGTCCCAGATTTTTAGTTCTTTATCGATGAAATCCTCGTTCAGTAATCATGTCTGTTCATCACCCTGGTTAACATTTTTGGGTGATTTGCAACATTGAGATGGAGAAAAAAAAAGCTAAAGAATCTGGAAGGGTGCCGATGTATTTGGGCTGTCATGTTTCTGTGCAGAGAGAGCGCCGCGTGCTGGAGAACCTTCGCCTGGACCTGGATGCCTGTAAAACCCGCGTGAAGAGGGCGAAGGCGTCCGAGGCCAAGGCAGCGGTGAGTCCTGACTCGCTTCGTTTTAATAAAAGCTCTCAGTGTTTTCCTGGTTTAAACTGTGACTAACTGTCTGCATACTGGCTGCTTTGCAGTGCGAGGGGGCAGTAAGTACTAAACGCTGCCTTGTGTGATGCACACCTGGAGGTGTTTTCTCAGTCTTACTGACTTTGATGTACAGCGCTGTGCTTCTATTTGGGAACCAAATAAAACAGATTTAAAGAGTCAAAGCAGTGGACTGAAAAAATATCTGCAAAGTCGACTGTTTGAACCATGAGCATTTTTCACAAGTCACTGAGCAAACTCTGTTTGTTCTGTTATTTGCTTTCATCTCTTTGCTTTCTTTCGTTTTTATTTAACTACATTTTGGATTTAGATTCAGTATCATTGTTAAGAAGGAAGGTTTTGGTTTTAATCCATCTGACTCCATGAAGGCAGCACGGCAGACACCTGGCTTTAATCTGTTCCTTAAAGTTAATATGGAGTGAATTTTGTTCCATTATAGTTGCAGACAAAAAAAACACTTTGTGAATTGAAATAATAAAAAAATTAAAATAGGAAAAAACAACATCTTATAAAATAGCAAAGTTACTCTCAAAATTGTTTTGGATCAAGAAGTTTTTCAGTTTCATTTTGGTTTATAAAAAAAACTAATAATAAAACGTGTTCTTTGCTTGCAATGAAAATGGAACAAACTTTACTAGCTATTTTACACATGAGGGCAGGAAGCAGAGGGTCTGTCGCCTCCAGTCCAAACTTCTAGAGGGAGCCGATGGAACAACAGCATCTGCAAAATGCAGAGATTAAAATCCACTGGTCCCCAAACTAGAGTTAAAAATCGGCTTGAGCTTGGGTTGGTTAACTGACATTAGACGTTCCTCACATGGTTAAAAAACAAAACCAAAACAAAGAAAGTAAAAAAACAACAAAAACTAAGCCTTAATCAAATATGACAAAAATAAATAAATAAAAATCTTAATTCTGCTCTTTCTAGCAGTTTACATTGTTTAAAAAAAATAAAAACAGAATAAAGTTATAATCTGTTGCAGATAGTTAAACCCAACATGATTTATAATCCTGTAAGATTTAGATGTAAAACAAGCATTGAAACAAAATGCAAAAGATGGTTTATAGAGAGAGCTAAAGATTCAAGGAGGCCTTCTGAGCTCAAAGGCCTGGAGCTCATCACTAAAGATAATCGATATTATATATTAGATGGATTCATTTAAAAGGCCAGGAATCATAGTTCATTAATATATGAAAAGGGTATAAATAATGTTAAATTAAATGCAAAAATCTCTCCTGAAACTAAAACATGCAATGTCAGAAAGTCTTCATGGTTTTAAGTAATCATGGTTATATCGTTTTCTACTTTAGATTCTGTTTCCATTTATTTTACTTTAACAAATCTGAAAAGTCTGGATTTTTTTATCTTCTCACTGGAAAACTGTTGATTATTGTAAGATTATTTCCTTTATTTTAATTTTCCTTCTGGAAAAATGGGTTTATTTTTGCTAAGTGTTTAGTCAGTAGATGGCAGTAGAGGGTTATTTATTAAAATGTATTTTCTGTAGAACAAAACTGCTGGACAGACCTCTTAGACTCGCTCTTTGAAGGTTTTCCTTTAGCCTTTTTAATCGATTCGAAAACATCTTCAATATGAAGCAATTATCTAACTAAAAAACAAGCATTTTGATTTTAAAGGCATTTATTTCTATTGTCTTACAGTTAAACTACAGAGACTAAACTGGAAAATCACTCGTAGAAGAACAGATGCATTAATCTATGAACTACAAAAAGCAGTGAAAACCGATCAACTGTGATTAATAATCGTTAGTGAAATACTAATTAGTGATCGAATCGCTATGGAGAGTAAAGAAACACTAAAACTATTTGCTAAAAATAGAACCTATTCACAGCAGTAATCAAAAGAAAACTACAGATAAAAACTAAGAACATTTATAAGCATAAAATATATTTTTCCATTAGAGATTAAATAGTTTATTTATTCATATATTTATAATAAAATGCATCTGATCAAATATCTCTAACTTGTTTTGACATTTTCAAATAATTGAGATGTGAAATAAAGGTTTTTTTCCTGACTGAAAATGTTAGTTTGTTTAATAAAAGTATGTTTATTTAGGTTAATTGATTACTAAAATAATCGAAAGGTGCCGCCCTACATGTATCGTAGCAGCTTGACCCCAGTTTGACCCCGTCACACCCTGGAACAACCGAAAGCTTTATTCTTAACGCTTTTAAGAAAATCAGCCCCTTCCTCCTCTTAAGACAGAAACATTATTTCCAGCGAACTGTGACAAATATTTTGAGAATGTGCACGTCTCAGTCAGTGTAGAGTAAACCACTGATATCAGCGGGCATGTTATTAGACTGTGGGAGGAAGCTGTAGTATCTGCTGTGTTCATGTCTTCACACGGAAACATTCAGGGTGTCAAAAAGGCTTCTGGTGCCTCATTTGGATGCTGGTGCACGTGGAAGACAGACAGGTGTTGACATCACATTCATTTTTGCCAAACATAACATAGTATAGCAGCAGGCATATGCTAAGGGACATGTTAACTCCAGAGGGGCCTCTAACCGTGGACTGCCAGACAGCAGATGTGCACTGATGTGGCTGTGGAGCGCCGGCTGAAGCTCCCAGGTTGGTTGGTGTTTGCATTTGCAGGGAGCAGCATCTGTAAAGAATGAGTAGGACTTGTAAAAGGCGAAGGCTCTGCAGCTCCAGACCTTCCGCTGTAGATTTTTATGATTTTTGGTTCACAGTGATAAAGAAGAAGCAAATGGTTTCAAGTTAAGATAAAATAACAAATGTAGGTTTTAGAGATTTTTATGTTTTATTTTGTGGAAAAATTGTATCAAATTTCCACAACAGAATGACACCAATGATAGCAGTAATCTTTCTCTTATTATTAAGTAGAAAACTTTTTATTCATTTGCATAAAAAGAATATTAACATCCTATTAAAGGAAGCATCTCGTCATCTTTGTGAAAAAACTGTCTGGCTTCATCTTCAAACCTGAAAATAGAAAAGAAATGTTTTCCTTTTTTACGTTATATTGGTTTAACTCAAGTAAGAACTCCTCCCCCCCCAGAGTATTATTATTCATACAGTCCGACAGGATGTGCAGCAGCGTTAGTCATTCAAAGAATTTGATTTGTTTTTTTCTTCCCTTTCTTTTGTGTTCCCGGCTGTGTAATGCAACCTCTGAGAAACAAAGAAGGAATGTTTTATCAGCTACACATTCTTCATCCTGTGCTTTCAGTGGAACAACGGTGCTGTTGACGTGGGCAGTGATGCCTTAAATGGAACTAACAAAAGATGGATTAAAAGATTCACCAATAACTTGAGTGTCCTTGTGTCATTACACACCCACCACGCTTCTTCTTCAAGGGTTGGGACATCTTTGATAAATTATTCCTATCTTCGATTTCACAGCTTGAATCACAGCTCAACAATTTCTGGACTGCATTCTTTATCTTTGCACCTAGGATCAATTTACAGGCCCAAATCATTGTGGTTGTTGTGTTTTGAAGATGTTCACTCCTTGCATGCAGGACATGCTGTGGAGTCCTGCACTGATGAACCTGATCTGCTTTCATGCAGCCTGACTGTACCTTCAGGTTCATACTGTACAGGGTCACAGCAGGCTAACAAAACCATCTGGATTTGATTGGATAAAGGTGACGTCATTGATAAATCATTAATCTGCGATAGATATTACAATTTTATGAAGTGCTGGCTCCATTGAGGTCCACGCATATAAAGACTAAGCGAGGAGAGAATATTTTTACAGGAACTGATTTTATGTGGTTATGTTGCTTCTGAAACAGGATTCAGCAACTTTTATGATCCAAAGAGACACTTTGACCCTCAGGAAAGCTTAATAAAATCGTTTAAGGCAGTGAATGTTTTCAAACTTATCATCTGTGATAAATTATGGGAGTTTTTCATTTTTTAAAGAACCAACATTTTAAAATAAAGACAAATAAGGATGGATTAAATCTCTAAGATGAAGTTGATGATTGAAGAACATTATGGAGACTGGATTACTGCTGCTTTTAGTGTCGTTCTGTTTGAGAAATGAGATGCTTCTGTTCTTGGATTATTATTATGTGGTTATTATTGTCAGTTTGTGGATGAAGTTAATTTTCCGGATGATAGGAGGGTTTTGGTATAACCGCATGGTCCGTAACAGAAGAAGTGTTGCAGAATTAAATACTATAAAAAATAGTTTTAATTCCAAATGATTCAAACTTACATCATTAGTTACAGTTATAAACTCAAACCATGTTTACTATTTTATTGGAGGAGGAAACCTTGTTGCATCACTTCACAGATTCCTAAAAAACTCTCATCAATCATATTAATTCTGTTTATCCTGTACTTGTACTTAATAAGGAAAATATCCTCCTACTCATTCTGCACTGTGGCCAAAATCACAGCCGTCTTTCCTTTATCTTTGTTTTTATGGTCTGTATTTCATCATAATCCTTTGTTACATTTGAACTTGATTTTCTAATGCGATGATGAAACAACCTCTTGGCTGAAATGTTTGCATGTGCATAAAATAAACAGGTCATGCTTGCAGCTCTCTTTTGTAGCTTAGTAACTGCTGTTGACTCACTGGTTTCAGTAGTGTGGCTGCTGGTGTTTGTATACAGTGATTGCATCACCTCTCTGCATCTCTCTTTTATCACTCCAGACACACCTAATATGAAAGTATGCTTTCTGTTGTAAATTCCCCTCCTGCTTTTCTGACTTACCGTTGATGTGGGTAATTCCTTAGCACCATGTAAATCAGGGTGATGCCAGGACTATAAATACAGCGTCAGACTGAATTTAAAGCTGTTTCTATGTGAATTGTTCTCAGAAAGTTCTTTAGATTGATTGAAATGTGTGGGACAGATGCAATGCAGAGCAGGATTGGTTTGGAAGGAAAATCCTACTTGCTTTTTATTTTTTTCAGAAATAAATCTGTTGCAATATTCAACCCACACTTCAATAAATCCCTTTGCAACCAGTTGTCTCCTGGATGAACATGTGTGCAATTTAGATAAATCCGACTGTTCTGTTTCAGGCCTCAGAGGTTTGTTATAGGATATATTTTGAAGAACAAGGACCACAGCAAATAGGTCAGAGAAAGATGGAGGGTGACACAGAAACCTGTTGAATGCATCACCTCTGCATGAGGAAGGTCCCGCTCAGCGGCAAAGACCAATAGACATGATGGTCCAACAGCATTAATGGGGGGAACAGCCAAGAGAGCAGCTTTGGAGGAGTTGCAGAGATTCAGAGCTTATGTGGGAGAACTGGGGTCTTTCCCTCAAATATGATGTTTAATGGAAGAGTAGCGTCCAAAAAGTCCTGCTTGTAAAATGTTTTGAGGAAGTTCAAAAATGTGTTCTGTCATCCCCACAGGAAAACATGTCTCTAGCCTACTGTGGAGGGAACTTTCCTTGCAGAACATGGAGTCTGTTGACCAGAAAACAGACGCTGAAGTTAGAAACATGCAAATGTGAGAAAATCCACTCAAGGCTGCAAACGTTAGCAGGACACAACACCTTCAAGATTTACCCGGAGTGATAATGGATTTAAATCAAAGCATGTTTGTGTGTGTGGATGGCCTAGTCAAAGTCCAGACCTGAAAAGAATAAGAGGAGTTGACATGTGCGCTCCATCAGCCAGGCCAGCTGAGCTTCAACTATGTTTGAAGAGGAATGGCCTAAAAGTCGGCCTGCAAAGGTAATGCAGTGGAAGTTTCCTGAGGACGAGCGCCGGCCGCACCTTTCAGATTTTATTTGTAAAATAAAACTAAAAATCATGTTAGATTTTCCTTCCACTTCAGATCAGCTTTGTGTTTGTTGGTCCCAAAAACTCAACAGTAAACCACAGTGTAGTTTTTTCTCCTTGTGTTTTCAGTTTGAATTAGCAGTGCATGTGTTCAATAAACAACACGGGTATTAAAAAGGTCTGTCTGATTTGTTTAGGTGGCCCCAGATTTCCAGGAAACCAGACCTCGTAACTATGTGCTTTCTGCCAGTGCCTCAGCGGTAAGGAGACCGTTCTTCCTCTCGAAACTAAGCATTTCAACACACTCTCCTTTATTCAGGATTTACAGTATTTCCTTTGAGTTTTTGTTTCTTAATCTCACAATTGCAATTAAATGATTTGTTTATGGGTTTTAGAAATGCTTGTTAGAATTGGGGAAGGATAAATGACTTCAGATTGTGGGGGAGGAGATTTAAAAAGAGAGGAGATAAGTACTTTGCATACCAGACTTATGAGTAATGTTCTCTAACGTTCTGCTATTTAGAAAGTTGTTATATCAATAACAGGAAAATATGCTGCATCTCACTGCAGTGTTGTACATTAACCCAGTATGAACTCCTTAAATACTTAGAAACAAACATAAGAACATACCCTCGTCTACCAAGGAATCCTCTTTTAAGGCATTTTTTATATAACCAAGAAGCTTCCCCTTTCCTCTCCTGAAAAACAAAATAAAAATAGTAATCTGAATAGCTTTATTCCAGGCTTCCTTATCACCATCTAACTTGATGAGAAGTAGCTTTACTGGGTTAAAGCAGCACAGCTTAGATCCCAAACTTTACAAGCTGTCAACTGAGATTCCTTTGAAACTTATTTAGAAAAGATTTAGAACCTTTTAAATAAAACTTCATTCATTGTTTTGAGCTAAAGAACTGTTGTAGGAAAAGTAAAAAAAAAAGACTCCTTTAAGAAGCAGAAGCTTCTTCACTCAGGCAGTACTTTGGGTCATTGATCTCTCAGTACGAGACCAGGATGGTTTCCCGTCTCGGCTCGACCAAACAGAGGAACAAAGACATTTCTGTTAGAAAGTAACACTGTGGTCTCAGAGGGTCGCTGTCTGGCACCTCTTTTCTCAGGGCCGACCATTGCAAGACCTTCAGCTTAGACATTAGAGCTTTCTGTAAAAAGAATGGATAATACAGATCACTGATTAGGTAAAAAATAAAATGATCAAATGAAATTATTCAATTTTAATGATTGATGATTCTTATAGCACCAAGTCACAACATGTTGCCTCAAGGCATTTTAAGGACATTTAATCAGACCTCTAATATCAGATGGAGCTCGGTTATTTAGGGCTTTATATGCAAGGAAGAAGGAGGATTTAAAATTCTGCTCTGGATTTAGCAAGGAGACAATCAGGAGGAGCTAAGATAGAAGAAACATGATCTCTCTTTTTAATTTCCATCAGAACTCTGGCTGCAGCATTTTGGATCAGCTGAAGGCTTTTAACTA
>JAUZNJ010037962.1:0-11255 GCA_034780135.1 Jordanella pulchra | reverse complement strand
TACATACATATATACATACATATACATATATACATACATATACATATACACATACATATACATATACACATACATATACATATACACATACATATACATATATATACATACATACACACAATTTTTTTTTATTATTTGTTTTTTATCAGTGTCTTAGAAAAAGGTAGGAGATAATCTCTGCAACTACAATCTATGTTAATCAGTATCTTAAATAATATTCATAATCATTTAGAGGCGTCTAGCCTCTAACTTAAGCATTTGCTTTAACTTGCTATACATTTAAAATATCCCAAAATGACCATAGTAAAAGGAGGGAATAAAACAACATTCCATCTGATTTTATGTGCAATGATAAGTGTAAATAAATAATGCATAAAAAATAGAGAAAAACAAAGCAAAAAACACCTAAATGGATTTTCAATGTCAGTTTAAGTTATTGGTTGTTTAAAAGTCTTGCTGTCCGCTAAAGATTCAGCAGTAAGTAGTTTTTGTTTAACCTGTACCAGAACCAATAATCAGATGACAGAGGTAACAGTGAAGTGGAGAAAGACCACAACCTTAGTCTCATGTCTCAACTTGCTTTGACAGAAACACAATCCATCTAATTCAAGCAAGCGTAAAACATGGTTAATCGGTTGTGTGACCATCTATCATGCTGCCAGCCACATGACTTGGATTTGGGACAGCAGAGACACTTAAGCTGAGAGAAGGTTGGGATTTGCCAGGAGCAGTTGAAGGTCATGTAATGGTGAAATAGAAAAACACTGAAGGCTTTAAAATTTTTACTTTTCATAGCCATATCCATAGAAAGTGATTTAGGGTACAGCATAAAAAGGATAGCTTCTTCTGTGGTTTAACTGTTAAACGATTAGACCAAATGTAACTGATGTGGCAATTAATTGAAATTAACGATTAAAATTTTACTAAAGTTATACTTAAATATAATAAAACTTTTTGTCAAAATAAGACAAAATTTAGGGTAAAGGTTTCAGTCTGTTAAAAATGCAGAATCGTGACATTACACTTTGGGATGATGATCTAGTCAGAACATTTAATCGTCTAAGTTTCAACCTTTAAGCAGTTTCTTCACTGTGACAACTACTGTGTATAATGCATCAGCACAATAGTTTGGGACACAAATCATTACCATGATGTTCCACCAGCATCCTTGCTTCAAGCAATTCAAACAAGCTTCAAAATCTCAATTTTAGATTGAGATCTTCTCTCTAGGATAGGATCCTCTCAGTCTGTGTAGATCAAATTATTGCATCACATTACATCAGCAGTTCATGGCCAGCTCAAGTCTTGGTGGCTAATGCAATGGTTTCAAAGCTATTTTATTTCTTTACATAACTAGAGGATAGTTAGCTTCAGATTAACAAAGTCAGGTGTTTTGATGAGAAATACATCATATAACATTATTGTGTCAAAATATTTACTTAAATGTATATAAATGTTTCACCCTTTCTGAATTAAAAATTTTCTGTACCACTGATTTTCCATCCATCCATCCATCCATCGTGTGTCATGACAATCATGGTGGGGCTGGTGCCTATTTTCAGCAGTCTATGGGTGAAAGGCGGGGAACACCCTGGGCAGGTCGGCACACACGCACTCACACCTAAGTTGCTAATACATTAAACAGTCATGTTTTTGGACTGAAGGAGGAAGCCAGAGTACAGAGAAAGAACCGTTGAATGCATGGGGAGAACATGCAAACTCCATGCAGAAGGGTGGAAATCAGGATTATCAGGATCTTCTTCCTTCAAGGCAATAGTGCTACAAACTGTGTCAAAGTGCAGCACATCACCAGTTGTATGGTGTACAATCACTGGACTGTGTAAAGAAATAAATAAAGTATTTGCTAATCAGCACTCTGTAAGCTAAAAAAAAAAACAATGTGATTTGTAAATCTCAATACTTTAAAAGCTTAAAAGCTTAAATATTCCCTAAATAATAAAAGCTAAGGACCTTCTCTTTAGGTAAAGAAATTTTAAAAAATTAAAAATCACTTTCTGTTGCTTTAATTATGCAAATTTCAACCCAGCTCCCAGCTTCTCTTGGTATCTCATTGAAAATAAGGGTATCCTTAAAAGCAGACCAATTTATATATCTCTCATTCTGCCTAATTCTTTCAGTCATCCCAAAAAGCACTGGAACAACTATAAGGGCTGGAACACTGGTTGTTGGGTAAATTGGCAGGAATGGTTTCCTAGCTTCTGTCCCTCCTCACCACAGCATTACAGTAAAAAAGACACAAAAACAGCCTAGCGTTGTTGTGGGAGGAAGCACCAATCTACCATTCAATCTTCTGTTTCATCATTCTTTCAGGAAACTCAGGCATGTTTTTGTCTCTCTCTACAGATATCCCAATAGGTGGACAAGATTCAATCTGCCACTGTCCGAGTGCATCTATACCACAAGCCACAGAAATGATTAATCTTTTCCACTATGTTCAATATCTTATTTTGAATTTAGCAAAAAGTATTGCAATAACAATTTAAATCACACTTCAGCGGTAATACTGATGTAAAGCAATAAAGCTAGAAATCCTGAACAAAGTAAAAAAATAATTTTTTTATAGTCAACAGGAAAAACTGGTTTAAAACTATTGTCATTGTTTATTTTCTCTTCACAGTAAGAGTCATTCAACTGGATTGAGATCCTTCCAGATTATGAGACGAATAGTTGATTTGATTTTTTTATTTCCAACAGGACTGTTTTAATGTCCCACCCCTTTGCAGTACATGTTCAGAATACATGAGCATTTGAAAAAATGACTTCCCTTTTCAAATCAATTAAACTCATGCAATGTAAAAATTCCGCATTTTTTGTTCAGTCTTCAATGGTTGTGGATCCTGATGCTTTAACATCTTTGTCAGTTAACAAACGTCCTGTTTTTTTTTGTTTTTTTTCTGTGCTGTACATTTACAGACAGCTGACAGGGAAAAATTTATGTGCCATTTCATTTTAAATGGCCTTTTTTTAGAGAGATCTATCAATCTTTATGTGGATCAGACTGAAACAAGGTTGTTGTTTTGTAAGCCAGGTTTTCTCATCAGATTGTATGTACACTGAAAAATCTTGTGAGGCAGTATGGTTTTCTCGATGGGAAATTGCTAGGAGTTCAAGATAATCAAAATGCACTGATAGTTTTGTAAAAGTGACATAGATTTTATGAAATGTTTTTTACATCAAAACAGTATGGGTCAGATAAAGAAAAATCACCTTATTTTCTCCTATGAGAAAAATATGTTGTTTTTTTTTACCAGATGTGACATCATGATTAGAGATCTATGTACAATGTTCCTAGAAACAAAAGTCATCAGCGGTACAGATAAAATCGATCATTACATCCATGTAAAGATTCCTCAAAGCTGCCGTCATATTCACTAACAGCTTTGTTCTAGTCTGTCAAGCCTTTGGTGAAAACCGTTTATTTTTGTTAACCAACAATATGAGCCTAAGATGAATAGTCATGTCCTTTAAGAAGGAGTTTAACATAATCTTTTATGTTCAGAATTAACATTTTCAAGTTAAAAAGGGTTTAGTTCCAGAGTGGTCTTGCACACACCGGACAGCACACTGTTTTAATAGTATTTTAAAGAGATCTTTCTTACGTTTTTCCTCTTAATATCAGCATTTTAGAAATTCAAAAGTAAAACAAAAGAAACTGTGACAAACAACGTATGACACATTTTATAGTGTTTGTATTATCCTCGAAACAGCTGGTTATTGCTTAACTATTGTGCCATTTCAAAGTTTTGAAATGATTTTTGGCTGCATTTGATATGCAGCCCTAATACTTGCAAACACTCATAATTAGAGCATTTCAATTTATTTTCTTCTAGACAACCCCCCCCAAAAATGAAATGAAATGGACCGTCTTTAATTCTTTGCATTTTTCAGGTCTGAATATTTTTAAAGGTAAGAGTTGATGCATATACCACCATTTCTAAAAAGAACAAAACAAGAATTACATTTCACATTTTTTTAAAGATGCAAACACCTCCATTTAATTTCTATTAAATTATGTGTTGCATTAAAAATATCTGCAGCATTCTCTACCACCTACAATTGTCTTCTAATGTAATCTCTACCAAGAGAGTGCTGCTTGAAAAGCTTTCAAAATAGAAATCCTCATATATATGCAAATATGTAAAAAATACAGTACAATCTGCTGTGTTGAGGATGAGGCTTAAATAAAACATATAGAGTAAAAAAAAATTATAAAGCATGAGCGGATGCCTGGAAAGGCTGAAATTTCTCCCTGAAGTGCGTCAGCTGTTAGTATAGAGCTTTGGGTTCTTCTTTACCTATCCATGGCCATGTTGTCCCTGTCAGTTGGATGGCCAGTCATTGGACTTGGCTTATTTCTCAACAGATGGGATGATATCCTTGCCAATTTTTTAGCCATGCCCCTATAACCTCATGGAGCTCCCTGTGTGGAAGCCCGTCTGCTGACTCCCGCTGTGGTCCTCTGCAAGGGTCACACAGGGTTAGTCTGAGTGAACACAGGACGGAATACTGAAGTCTGGACAGCTCATGTAGAGGTGTTCATTCAGTGAATGCTGTGAAATCTAATTCAGACTCCCTAACCATGTACAGTATAACTGAAAACTGACGTGTGGATGGGAGTGGAGGGTTTGTATTTCCACAATACCTTCCTATATCAGTGTTGCAATGCAAAGCAGAGCTTTAGATACAAACTTTCAGTGCAAAGCCATTTGGCATTTCAAGGACTGCAACTATTATATTTTAAGAAATTAAACAAGGATCTATTTAATTTTTTGTTATTGTACAAGCATTTATAGTTCTATATAAATGTCTCTTCAGCACAAATGTATAGAAGCAACAAGGATTGGAAAGCTGCTTAAAATACTCCAAAAACCCAGCTTCTGCCCTTCAGTTTAATTCATTGTTCAGACTCACGTATAAACATTCTTAAAGTATTATTTAAACAATATTTATTTAAAATTGGTAGACTGTGGTAGAAGATTTTCATTCTTATTCATGTTGGAATTCACATACATAGCTCATTATAACACTTCAGTATTAAATAATTGTTTCCATAAAACAATCTAACGCTTTAATACAGAAGCACTACACATTCTGGAAAAGTCTAGAGATCAAATGCTACCGCAATATGAAAGTAAACAGACGAAAAAAAGCTTCTAAATAATAATAAAAAAAAATGTGAAATGCAAAACATTTCAGTCATTACAAATTAGGTCATCACTGACTTTGACACTTAACTATACTTATTGTACATAAAGTGTAATAGAACAGACAAGACAACCCATTGAATGTATTTTACAAAGAAAACTAAATTGTTATTTTATTTTATTTTTTTTATTGGGATGCTTTGAGGTCTTAGAACTAGCCACCGTCAAAACCTTAAAGGCCAGCCCTGGATTCCAAGCAAATGCAAGTTCAGCTTCTGAAATACTCAATAGAGCCCTCTCTGAGCATGAAGGTATTCTTCTATTTACATCTTTTTTGATTCCTGCTGTGCATGCTGCTTAAGTCCTACAGTATAATTCTCTGCAATCAAGCAACAAACTAGCAATTCACAAAATGCAAACCAAGGTACAGGAGAATCTAGACTTCATAAGACAAGAGAGCAATGATTAATTAAGTAATCTGATTAGGCAACTCCTGTTTCTTGTTTTCAAAGATAAGCCAAAGAGTGCAGCTTGTACTACAACATATGTTGCAATCTGATTGCTATGATTGTAGCATCTAACCTCAACTCAACCAGGGCCTGCAGTGATTTTACCAATTTCGTCAGTAAAAAAAGAAAATAAAGAGGCAATCTCTACATCCCTATCATTTCACATGCCAAAGTTATCTCCAAGTAGAACTGATCTTGACAAAATTTACAGATTTTAAGAAATAAACTTAAAGAAACTTTGAAGAAATTGTACACCAACTAAGCTCTTGCCCTCACTGTCTTGATGTTTTGTCCACAGTCTTCTTTCTGAAAGCTCTACTTGTAAACCTCTTATTTAACAAATAAACATGTCTCTTTCGTCAGGTTAATTGAATTCAGTTCAATTCAAATCAGTTTATTTATATAGCACCAAATCACAACACATATCATCTGAAGGCACTATTCAGAGATAATGCTGTCAGATTGGTTAGGAAAACTAGTTCATGGCCTCCAGTCTTTCACTTGCATTTTGTCATTGACTTTTCGGAAATCCCTCAATCCAAGCATGCATGTAGCAACAGTGGAGAGGAAAACTCCCTTTTAACAGGAAGAAACCTGCACCAGGACTTGAAAAATACTGCAGAGACCAGAAATAGAATGAAGCCGAATGACGAAAAGTGGTCCCTATGTGATCCATCTGCCCAAATAAATAGCAACACGAATACAGAAAATACTTCAGGATAACCTTAACAATTATGGAGGAGGTATAACAAAGGTAGAGCCACAGTGCCACAAGGAGAAATGTCTGTCTGGACTGAAATGCTGTTTACGCTCTACCTCCTCTACTCACCCAGCCACTAAGTAAACATCACTCAGTTTTTAACTATCGAGAATGAAATGTTTAAGCCTAAATTTAAAAGTAGACAGGCTGTCTTCTTCATGGATTAAATCTGTTAGTTGGTTCTACAGGAGAGAAGCCTGATAACTTCTAAGATCTGCCCCTCATTCCACTTTTAGAAATTCCAGGGACCACAAGTAAACCTGCAAAATGAAGTGCTCTGTTAGGAATATAATAACTCAACACTGTTGATCACTCAATTTTAGTGTTTGGAAAGCTGGGTTAACCTTTCTGGTACAACAATGGACTGGTTTATGTCCCACTTGAAAGACATAGTGTTTAGGTAACTTTACATCAGAGAATACAAATAGACACGTGACGTTTCCCAAGGATCCATCTTAGGCACACTTTTGTTCAACATCTATATGCTCCCCCAACTCATATTTTAATAGACAAGAATATCAGTTACCATAACTATGCTGACAACCCATCTCTATACATCACCATATCACCCGGTATCTATAAACCTGTTCATGTTCTTTGTAAATGCATAGAGGAAATCAGTGCAATCATGTGCAAACATTTTCTTCAGCTGAATTAAGATAAAACTAAAGTAATAGTTTTTGGACCAGAAGAATTGTATCAGACAACTTTAGTTAGTACAGCTAGAAACCATAACTTAGATTCAAAATCTAGGTGTAGAGATGGACTCAGAACTGAACCTTCAAAGGCACATAAAGACCGTAACAATATTGGCCTTCTAGGACTAATGTCTCAGCAGAACCCTGAAAGACTAATTCATAAGTCCATACTTAGTAGATTTGATTACACCGAGGTGTCTTCATTGGTATGGCTAAAAACAAATTTCTCAGACAGCTGAAGTTGATCCAGAATGCTGCTGCCCATGTCTTTTCCAAATTTGGAAAGTGGAGCACATCACCCAAGTACTAAAGTTGTCACAATGGCTCCCCATCTCTCAGAGAATAGACCTTAAAATACTCCTGTTAGTCTATAAATCACTGAATCAATTGGCCTCAAAATAAATTATAGGCTTGCTGTCAGTTTACCCCTCTGAAATCTCTGGCCTACTTTGCATACCCAGAACCAAACATGGAGAAGCAGTGTTTAGTTCTTATACTCTACAAATCTGCACAAATGAAATCAAAGACATGAGCTTTACGGACTTAACGTAGAAAAGTGGGTTATCTATGTACAGAAAGCCATAAGTACTATTTAATAATTATTTAAAAAGCTAACTTTCTTTTAATGGTTACCCTCTGAGCTCTGCAGGTAAATCTAGAGCAACCTTGGCAGAAGAAGGTGTAAATTTCTTCATAGCTTAGCCTTAGTTTTAAATAAAGGCACAGAAAATGACTTCTGAGATAATGAGTATGAGGAGTCTGGTTAAATTTCCAATACAAGGTGAGAACGAATTTGTGGGCTGATGCAATGTAGTTCAACTGCTTAGCACTGCATCTGTGTTTCAGTTTCTGGCATGCCTTCATCCTGGCTGTGATCTGTTCAATTTCAAAGCATTTAGGGAAAAGGCATTGAAAAGGATTTAAATAGTGCAACCTGTCTCTCATTGCTGAAAACTTTCCTTAACAGAGAAAATGAACTCTCTGGCATCGATAACCAGCACATCTGAGGTGATGCCATTCCAATTTAAAAACCTTCTGGATTTTCACTGGCAGCCCCTGACTGAGAGGCCTGCAAGCAGTGAACATGGCAGCCTGAGGCATGGATTAAGGGCAGAAGAGCTCCCAATCCACAATCAGAGGCCGGAGTCACCTCATCCAGAACTCTCCCAGGACAAGAAAAGGTAGGTCACAAAAAGGTCCCTGGATTTAACAGGAAGTGCCAGCAGTGATAAACTACGCTGCCAAAAAGGAAGAGGAATTTCTTAGATGCGGCCCCTTTGCCGTATCCACAGGGAGTAAATGAAAACAAGGTTAATGCATTCAGCTCTTATTACCCATGCTAGAAGACTTCAGCTGTGTCGGGAGGCAGAAAGGCAAGAAATCAAAACAGTGAGCGATATGTTGGCTGGTATGCAATACAAGATAGTACTGCCAAGGAAATCTGTTAGGCTCGGTGTTTGGTAATGGCTTCTTAAGAAAGGCAGAACAACTTTGTTTCTTTACTGTATGAACCTGGGCTGAAAAGATATGCTCTTATGGGAAGTTGTAATGGGAAAGATTTAATGTTACATTACCTTTTGGTTTTTTCCGAAACCATTAGTAGAACTATAGGAAGGACAACACAAAAAAAACTACTTTCCAACCTGCTGTGGGGTAACAGTGGAAGATTGTTTCCAGATAACAAGGGTGAAAAGAGGCCCTCTGTGACCCTGATATAATGGGATGGGTCTTTAATCTCCTGCTTTGCTCCCCAGATAGTGTTGTCTTAATAAGTGTTGTGTTTGTGTTTAGATGTAATACCCCCTCTAATAAGTTCTTAAGCTCCCTTCACATCGGATGCCAGCTCAGTGGCTCTGGAATCCCTCAGTTGGAGGTCAGACAGCTCTGCTTCCCAGCTCTCACTCCCAGATGGACCACTATGACCAATTGCTCTGACGTCAATCATGCTGTCTGGCCAAGCCTGCTTGGGCTAAAGGAGCAGGGCAGACTAGATCATGTGGGCAGGCAGGCAGGGGTCTGGGCATTGTGTATGGCCAATAATCTCTCAACAGGGGTTTCTGGCTCCTGTCTAATTTATCCATTAGTTATGAGGGGTCTCAGGGTCCAGTTATAAGCTTGGGTCAGAACAGGCTGGAGCAATAGAACCTAAGGAGGTACTTGAAGGGAGCTAGAAAGCTTGAGATTGTATTAATAATGTAATGTGTAATGTGTTGCATTTACATGGATTCAGTATTGAACAACTATCAGTGGTGCATTTCTTTCTACCAACAGTATACAATGATAATACTATTTAAGTATGTAGTAGCGCTGCAAGGTGCAATGTTTTTTACAAAAGAAACCCAGCAAAATCTGCTTTTTGTTTGAATTTGAACTTATGAAATTACAAAAGGTGAAAGACTTGAATGAATTGGCTGCTGTTCATAAATATCATGATGGATGCACATCTCAAAAAAAGACTTCCATATTCGGATTAGACCTGCAGTTTGAATCTTAATTGTCTGAGTTTGATCACCACCAAGCCATGATGTGTGATGATCCATGGGTGTTTGTATTTTTGGTTTCGTTGCTTAAAAGATGCCTTATCTAAACAGAACCTTTTTTTTTTGTTTGTTTCTGGAGCGACTTCCTTCTCAAAATTGAATAATGATTTACACCAACAAGCTAAACAAATTGAAAATTCAGCATGGAATGGTTTATATCCTAATATTTTTCAAGTTTCTTAACAGAAAAGAATATATAGACGCTTTAAGACGAAATCCTTTTGAAACATTTGTTCTGCTGTTTGCTCATTACACTCTAAGGAAAGCTACTTAACTGAATCTGTATGTTGACTTTTTTTTTCACTTGACTTTTAAGTAAGCCAAAGTAACTACGCGCTTCAGTCCAATAAAACTGCAGCAAAACAAAGTGTAATAAATGCAGAAGGGGAGTGACCTTGTTAGCTCAGCCAGCAATTATTACCTGGCCCATTTAACCCAATCTGCACAAATCAGTGTAAATTAATTCACCCCAACCCCTCAAAACCTACAACCCCCACCACTCTTCAAGTAAGAGCTCAAACATCTCCATCTTTCTCCAACCCAAAATGCATACTGTAGCCTCTGAAAAAAGCCCATAATAGCTGCTCTAAATGCAGAAGCAGTGACAGGTAAATGTTGACTCTGAAGAAAATGTCCCGTGATGACGAGATTCACCGCAGGGTGACCATTATCCCTGATTCATCATTCTCTTATACTGCGGTGCTTTGCGTATTCCTCGCCTGCAGCTTATCAGTGAGAGCCATTCTCTCTCTGCCGTGCTCTTCTCTATATCTTACCCCTCCTCCTTTTCTTCTACTTCTTCTTCCTCCCTTTCTGTCCTGCTTCAGCAAATCCCACAAGCCAAATGCTTTTTACCCTAGAAATCTAAGGGAAGTGATTTGACTTCCGATTAATGGGGCTGACAGAGGGAAAACGCCAGGGCAGTGCACTACAGTGCCTATTATGCTAAACATAGGCTGCATTAAAGGAGATGCTGTTAGGGCTTCAGACTGTTTGGTAACAGCAGCTGGTCGATGTAAATAATAAAAACACATTCCTGACAATTTCCATATAAAATTGAAAGATCCAAGTTTCAAGCTAAAATGCTAAAGTTCACACAGATATGTTAGGTGTTTAGTGGACAGGGTTAGAATATGGGTTAAGGGAAAAAAAACAGAATACAAGAAATGGATAAGGCAAGAAAGGGAATGAAGGTAAAACACAAGAAAGGATGGAGGAAAGTAAAGGAAAAAGGCAGAAAATAAAATAGAAAATGAAAATAGGGAAGGGTGGAATCATTAAAAGAAGCAAAGACAGAAATGACTGAGATTGATTCAAGAAAAAACAAAACAGAACAAAAGAGGAATGAAAGATACAAAAAAGTGAAATATGACAGGATTCAAGCAAGGGTAGAAAAGACTGAATTGGGAAGGAATAAAGGAGGATATGAGAAGGGAAGGAAAGAAGACAAGAAACTAGAAATAATAACGATGAGAGAAGGAGGAATACCATGTTTACTCAATAGGTTAAAGAAAGATCTTTCTTTCTTTCTTTCTTTCTTTCTGTCTTTCTGTCTTTCCGTCCTTCCTTCCTTCCGTCCTTCC
>JAUZNJ010037961.1:0-11256 GCA_034780135.1 Jordanella pulchra | reverse complement strand
TAAAGCATCCATCCATCCATCCATCCATCCATCCATCCATCCATCCATCCATCCATCCATCCATCCATCCATCCATCACTTGCCCTTTTTTTTGTTCCAAATTAAAGTTTCAGACTGGATAATGTAAATTGAACTGAAGTCCTGCAAAAGAAGCTGAATAATTTTAGAGCTCCGCTTTCTCTGCATATTGCTATCAGTGTTTTGTTTTTATTTTATTTTTTTACCAAAATAAATGGGCTTCAACTGGACACCCTTTCTTCTCTTTCTCTTGCTCTTGATTTTCCATCCGTTTTAGTGCAACTATTGCATCAATATTTGTTCTGAAAGTAAGACGGTTTAGAGAAAGTAAGGAGTACAAAGTACAGATATTTTGCTGGCGAAGCATTTTTTTACAGTAAAAGAATGCTTAAAAGAATTAATATGTAAAGTATATATATATACAGCAAGAAGCTAACTAACTATTTATACTTATTTACTGACTCTTCTGTTTATCACCATGCTGGAGTTGGTTTGATGATTTCAAAGTTGAACCAACTTTCAGGAAATTTTTTAAAATTTACTTTGACAAACTTTTCAGTTGGTAATTCAAAATTCTTTATTTAAGCTTTAAATGAGTTTAAATGGTTCATAGCTGAGCAGAAGAAGTGGAATAAGTAAAGGGTTTTTTCATTTTCATGTACAGTTACTCCCAAAGTTAATTTTTTTAAGTTATTTTTATTTATTTTAGCCAAATTTTGATCAGTTTTCTCCCATTTTATGACAACATTCAAATAAAAACTAACATTTATATTTGGTCCAAACTATTTACCAGGCTACACACAAAGGGTATAATTATATGAAAACTTAAGTAAAAGTATAAAATTATTATTAAGTTGCAGCAGTAATGCCTGGTGCAGACTTTAGACAAATTGTTTCACCTATTTTAAAAATAAATGCTCCCCTACATGCAAATCTCTCAAAGAAAGCCCTACACAATGGCAACTCTAACAGCTACATCTCTTTGATGCTCAGTTCTACCAGAACTATTATAGAGACCCACTTAGCAGGACTTAAAATCACTAGAAGCTCATGTTTACTTCTGAATACAAATCTGTGTCCAGTGTCCTATTTAGTTTGAGAACAGGGAAAGAAATGCTTTTAGATTTGGTCTTCCTGCAGAAAAATTGGGTTAAACTGTAATTTCTACATTATTTTTGTTCATTTATTGTCCTCAGTAATACATCCTTCCATTTAGGAAGGAATGCCTTTCACTCAGGTATAAACCTGCTTGTAAAATGCTCTCCATAAGTGCATTTATGATAATAGTAAGGAAACCCATCTTTTTGTGTCATTATGGTCTTAATAGTAGAATGTTGCACATTGTGGAAATGTTTTAAAAGAACACAAAATTCAAAGTTTGTCTGAAAACTTTCAGGATTACCCACAGTAGCACATTCAACCTATCCCCCCAGCTACACCACAACCAAACTGTTGAGTTTCAAGATGTAAAGTAATATACAATTTGATTTGGTCAGTAAATAAATGATAAGTAGATCAGTTGCATTTCCAACACATGCCATCATTTTCAGATAGAGGAGCCAAAGCATTTATCGTTATCGAGGTAAAACTGCCCAATTTATCATGATATTGATTTGAGGCCATATCGCCCAGCCCTACACAGAGCAACTCAAAACTTTTGTTTTAACGGAAAGAAACCTCCAGCAGCAGCTTTTTACCACGGCTGACTGGTGACATTCATTTAATGTGGAGATTCTGTACTTTAAAAAGTGGTTGTGCTCCACATTGTCCCATATTTTAAAAGGGATTACGTCTGCATCAAGTAGGCCTCAGTGGATGGAAGTGCGCTCTAACATTTTGCTTTTCAAAGAAAGAGAAACTTGCAATTCTGTTGTAGTATGAGGCGTTTATGCAACTTTAATGTATTCCTGATGCACAGCTAAGTTTTCTACAGTCAGGAAGTGCAAGCTTGTAAAGTTGAGAGAAGTAATATATAAAGCCAAAGACTTTAAATATGCATGTTATCCATGCTTCAAATGTTAAAAATATTGATTAAAAATAATGCTGGAGTGAAGAAGGCCAATGTATTAAAGTAATGTAGGCTTTGTAAAAAGTATGTAGACTCCCAATGTCCATTAATGGTATTTCACTTGTGTCACCTTGAATGAAGATTTTGCTGCACTCTTTGTTTAGCCTGTAGTTAAGGGCTGAAAAATCTCAGATTAATGTCGATTAATTTAACATTGAAATAACCATCAACTTATTTAATAGCCATTTAATCGTTAATTGGACTGAATATAACACATGTCTTTAGCGAAAAGTGGAACTATTTGGAGCACTATTTATGCGGAAATTCTAAAAAAAATAAGTTAACAATTTGCATTAAAGTTGGAAAAACCTTTTTTTTCTATGAATACACTCTATTCAGAACTCCTTAGGTGGCTTATTTTTACCTTCACCTGGTTTAGATTCTGCAATTCTTCTTTAAGGCACTTTTTTCTATATTTTCTACTACTAGAGTTTTCTTGGAACTGTAAGCAAGAATTAAATGCATAAGCTTAAATTGATTATAGATTTAATACAATCCACACTTATTTCAAGTTATATTTCCAGGCATTGTCAGAAACTGTGCAAAGCCAATAAAAGTCCTTTCCAGAGGCCAGTACATACTCTACGACAACAGAAGGAAAATGAATTTATTACACCTTTTGGGGCTTCAGAAACAAAGTATTAGTTTGTAAAGAAAAGCCCCGGTAGATCTAAACTCCAATGCATAGGACTACAACAATTAGTGGAGGTAAGTGATGACAACCACTATCAGAAACTTGCTATGCAGGAATGCTGTAGCACAGATAGACGGATAGAAAACTGCAGCTTTGGTTGTAACAGACCTGTCACACATCGCAGTTGTGCTTCTCCTTTTATTGCCAGGCTGCTACTGAATGAAACTAGTTGCATTTGAGTAAAGGCTTGTTTTAGTGTTTTCTTTTTGGCTCAAAAACAAAATTTAGGTTGTATGAACTGGTCAGACCCAGACTGAATTAGTCTGCACTGAACAGAGTTCACTGAAGCCACAGGTTTTGGTTTGTGAACTTGTGTATTTTGTTTGTAAAAATAAACAAGCATTCAATAGAAGAATCCAGTCCTCTACCTGCCAGAGAAATCTCTTTAGTTTTCTTTCAAAAAATAGAATAAAGGTTCCAAAAACTGGGGACATTTTATTTTCATACTCTTTTCCTTCTTTCACATTCAGTCAACATATTACTTTTAGCAATTTTACTTCTTGTTTTATGAGTCTAGCATTCAACCATTTTGATAGATACAAGTAATAAACAGGGTTGCATCTAAGCAGAAAGAAAGTAGATTCTTCTCTGATCTAGCAAAGATTGATATATTTAGGATTTAATCAAAAAGAAAAGGTCAGCCTTTCCATGTCATGCATTTCTGATTCAGTTCCTGTTGGTCTAATTTCACAAATCCAGTATGAGATTATTTGTTGTTTCACCCTAACATTATTTGCGTTAAATATTTGTCTTTTTAAGTTCAGATGGTAGATTACTGAGATATATTATAGTGAAATCAAATTATAATTGAATATCAGAAGGAATCATGTGAAACTAATCAGTAGATTTATGGTTGAGTTTTATCAGATTTTTTTTGTTGTTGTTTTGTTTGGGGAGTTTTAAAGGATCATATTAGATAATTCAGATAAATTCTCTTCATGTTTTTGAGCCTGAAGTGTCTTACACATATTCAGTCAATGGTTTTGTCAGTTTTATATTTAAAATTCTTGATATGCCATGTAGATATATTTATCATTTTTTAAAAATCTGTAAAAATGGATAGGATTTTTTTTTCCTTTTTTTATATGTTTGAAAGATTGGGATACCTAAAAGAAGACTCTGATTTCTCTGTAAGATCCTGAAAGAGGTTCAGTATTTTTCTAGTTATCTGAAGTCCTTAAAGCTGTATATTCTTGCAAAGAGTGGTAAAACGTGTCAACTAACAGAGAACAAAAGGTTCCACAGATGATAAACTCAAAATGAGGAAACCTATTCCTGCATTGATTGATTGTATGCACTATGGCTTCCAATGAACTTATATTTAGCGTTTCTTTATGGTTAAAAGCAACGTCCTATGATCTGTAGCAGCAGCACACTGTTGGTTTATACTAAACAGCTCTGAAAGCTCAGTGGGTGAGTCGAATGAAATGCACCCCAAGTAGAGGGGCATGACATCCCACTGATAAACATGCAATAATACTCAGCGGGTGAAGCAACTGACGCACCAGAAAAGTCATGAATGACTATGAAAGTGAATTAGTTACTTATTTCACTTATGTCAAAGTCTTGCTTTTAATATTGTTCTGTTAACGCGCTCAGCTTTCCAGGCGTCCTCACAGTGTCGTTGTGTGTTTCTCAGTCTGTCTTTTAGCACCTTTTATCCTTGGCTCCTTCTGTCTCTTTCAATTTGCTCTACTTTTAGTGAATTTAACAACTTGCTCCGAGCCCATTCCACTCGATAAACATGCAAGAAAGGCATGTGGGAATTATAATAATCTACCATTCAGTTGTGGGATGGAACAATTCAACTGACTGTTCTTTGTTTTTACTGCACACCACACATAAACACACGGCTGAGAGAGAGAAGGTTAATGGAGAAATTATTGTCCTGCGAGAGCCATCAGTCCTCAATCAGAGATAAGGTATGGGTCACGAGAGGCCACTGATTGGATGTTAGCCTCCTTAGCCTGTGTATTAACACAAATGGGGAAAAATGGGGGGCAAACAGCGGGAGTGCATAGTCCAAAAGATTTATGCATTTTTTAGCTCTTTTGTTACATTCTGTTTATCAGCAGACATTAATAGCGCAGGGAATGCATGACACAACATTAACACAAAAGCAGAACAGAATCCAGTGTCTCCTCCAAAATGAACACAGTGGAGCCAGCTGTGGCTTTTTGCAACATTTAGCAGTTTTCAGCTCTAAACCTGCTCCATCTGGTGGACTCCTGACAGCTCTCCCATTAGAACACAATACAGGTTCCCTCTAACCCACAGCAGCTCCCCACTGTACTCTGCCTCTGCAAAAATGACTGAACCTTCTGCAGACGAATACTGTGGCACGGCCTTTTTTATAAAAAAATGTGTTTCTATTTTGTATTTGTAAATTCTGCTTAAATTCTTTTCACCCTGACATTTAACTTTACCTATTTTAGCATAGTTAGGATTATTTTAAAATAATCATAGATGCTAATATGCTATGCCTCCCATCGGTTTGTTAAAAAAATCCCCAGATGATAAAGTTGCAAAACTGAATGTTCTGATAATTAAGTTTACAAAATTTGAGGTAATTGATGTTACGCCAGCTGGAAGACCACTCCGCCTATGCTGAAGCACACTGTAGCATGTATTTATCACAGATATAACCAGGCTCTTATGAATATTTGTTGGCTACGTCAGCTGCACAACCTCGGCTACAGTTAATCACCAAATGCGTTAGGAATTAATGAAGCAATGCAAGCTTTTTCCAGGCTAGACAAAAGCAAACTAATTATTTTATATTTATGTCTGTTACCTTTGTACAGATGAACACCCAGTAGCTCCCATTGATTACTGCTATGTTCAGCGGCCCACAGTAGGCCTGTCCATCTTTTACATTTTTAAACATTCCTTTTAATTCTTTGGGAATATAATAACTGCTATCACTCCCTCAGTATTTTAGATAAGCGTGTAGGAATTGCATGTTCCTCATTTACAACGTTTAGTTTTTTATTTGGTTTGTTTTTGAACACAATTCCCAGATCCCCCATGCCCAGCTGATGCAAAATCCTTTTAAAGTTGTTGGAGAGACACAGTTGCTCTTGCCGATCAGGGGCCATTTCACTTCAGGACAAATACTCACTTGTATTATCAGAATAATACAAGTGAGTTTAAAGATGAGTAAACAATATTTAGTAAATATCCACTTGACTTTAAAGTTGGTTTTCTAGCCTGTTTTTTAGTGGCTCATTGGCAAAACCCGAAGTCAGATCTTTCTACACCTCTGTGGAGCAGAACTAACAAATAAAAGGTGTGTCTGAGCCAAGTGGCCTTCAAACCTTACTTAGATCTGCTCTGGAGGAATAAAATCAAAGGAACAATATGGATTTTTGGCATTTTAAAACCACAATGTTTCCAAAGTCTCCTTTCTAATGGTGTATTCTCACCAGCCCTGTTTAGTCTGCTTTAATGGAACCATAGTTTGGGCAGAAAGTTTGTTTCCTTTAGGTAGGTATGAATCTGCAGTAAAACTGATGTCGACCAAAACGGCAAACTCAGGTCAGCCTTAAAACATGGGTCTCTGCTTGGTTGAAGTTATCTCTGGCACGGTCTGATTAGAGATGTGAATCCCAAGCAAATTGTAGATCCCTCCAAAGGCTGTAATTGTACTGTACAAGTGAAATTATTAATAACTTAAAACTATCTTGTTGGACGTCTTGACATCAGTGCAAGTCAAATGTCTGGCCTCTGCACTTCCCCGCCTCTTTTGGAGCCTTGAGTAGAAAAAACAGTCTCCGCTGTCGTTTGCCATGTTTTTTCCTTCATGCTGAGCCCATTGTTGAAAGATACTCTCTGGCAAACTTACCAAAACACTGCATAGCAGTAACACTGATGAAATCTGTTGTCACTCCACGATGTTATTGGTGTGGCGCCACCGCAGGCGAGTGGGTAAACTGGTGGGTCAAAGGGTTTGTTTCAGTTTGACAAAGTGCCTTGTGAAAGCAAACTGCACCAGATGCAAATAGTAACAATGTTTCAATTGTGGTCCCCAGTTGAATCGACTCTTCCGGACTATCAGGTGTGAAAACAACCTTAGTCACCACGATGCTTCAATCATGCAGCATTTTCACTATGAATACACAGTACTTATTTATGCTGCCTATTTACACCATCACTGTTTGACTTGGTAATCCAGCTCATGCTGGGTTTTCTGTCGTTTCCTTCTGATTTGGAGTGATTGCTGAATGACAGACAGCTGAAACACATGAAGAATTAAATGCATCCTCTGATTAAAAACACCTCCTACATTCTTAGCAAAATAAAGTCATGAAACCCAATAGACACACCGTTTAGCTTCAGCACAAGTTCTGTTACAGTAAGACAAATGTTTATAGCGCTCATTCTATTGATCTATTTTATGAGACATCCTCATATGGAAAAGAGCTGAATGTTGAACTAAATGACACTCGATTCATACAGCTGGACAATGACAGGGCAATGTTTGATCATTTAAACATTTCCTGTGTCCAAAGAGCAAAGTGACACCTTGAGCGGCATTAAGCAGACAGACATTGTTATTTGTCTCTCCCAAGGGCGCCCTCACATGTACGGCTCTCTAAATCACACCATGTTCCAGCCTCCGTCTGCTCTAAACCGGCCCCACAAACTGAATCACACGTTTTAGTGCCAACATGTACGCATTTCCTCGTTTTCTTTCTGTAGCATTGGCTTGATGCTTACACACACTTGCTCTCTCTCTGTGTTACACACCCCCACACACACACACACATAGAGAGATGCACATTGTGCTAAGCCATGCTGTTTGCCAAATGGCCAAGTGGTGAGCAAGAAATGTTGAGCCCAGTGGTGTGTGACAGTAAAAGCCTTACGGAGACAGCCATTGACCTTAACCTGCAGGGAAATGGACATCACACACACACTCACACACTTTGCAAGCATTAACACTGGAGACATCACCCATACCCTAATGCACCATCTACTTACACTCCCACCAGTAAATTAATATGCTTCATCTGCAAGCCTTTTAAAAGTTGAGCATCTGTGTACGTCCAAGATAAAAGTCTGCTTTTCCAGTCCAGTTACAAGCACTTGTCTACCTCTGAGCCCCCATTAAACGCGTCTGATTGGGGTTGACCCTCTTGTTTCTCTGTGTCAGCGCTACTGCCTAGCTTTACCTTACCCCAGCTTCCTGTTAAAGGTTAATGTATCGCTGAGAAAAAAAAAGAAAAAGCTAGCTGCCTGGAAACATAACCTCAGGGAGGACACGTGAGGCTGGGGGAGGCTCCTTGGGAGAAATCAAATGTCTGAACCCGTTGTACTCCTTTCATCCCAACACCTTTGTTGCACAAAGGGCTGTCACATCCTTTTGTAGGTTACGGCGCATCAGAGTCTCCTACTGCCCAAATTGGTGTGTTAGGTGAATGTGGGATCTGAGCGCAGAGCCAGGTGTGCTGAAAGGCAGCATCTGGCCCTCCATTAGCTGCTTGTTGATGGTTACTGCTGACAGTAAACACACCAAGGCTTCCTAACATGACGTGTTCTGATGCATTTGCCAGATTTTCCCCGATTCAAAGAACTTTCGCATTACACAACAAATAGACTGAATTTATGTGACTAAAGTTTAAAAAAGGTTCTATTTTTAAATCCCCTCTGATCCCCCCCGCAAAAAAAAAAAAAGATGGAAAGCAAAGGGTATGCTCTGTTAGATATAGATTGACTTGTTACAGCATTTATCCTCTTTCAAATATCATCGAGGTTTTACCAACCGCCTAGCGTGAAGCTGCAACCATCATACTCCGAAGATGATGGTTTTATTCCCATGCATGTCATTTTTAGTACTCTTCCATAAAAGCCATTCCACATCCTGAGGTTTGCCCTCTTCAGCTCCTCAGATTTTCCTCCTGGTTGCTTCTCTTATCAACGCTCACCTTGAAAAGCCATTCAGTCTAGGTGACCATGACTTTATTGGCTAGCTTTTGCCCTCTCTTTCTGTTTTCCCAGGATTTCTCTAATATTTCCAAACTTGGAATATTGTTTTGTAATCCAAATCCATTTCTTGCTATTATAAACATAGCAAGCCATTTCTCTGGCATGGGTACGCACAGGAGATTGACGTGGAGACAGTAGAGTAAGCTTTTAGGCTGCTGAAGTTTTGCTGGTAAAAACTGGCAAATACCAATACTATTCTTGACTTAGCAGCCAGGGAACAACTGCAGGGGGTGGTTAAGTATAGGTTAGGAAGCGGGACAAATCACCGAATGAACATAGTAATTTACTGAATGGAAATCCCTACTGATGACAGGCTGCCCGCTGCAGGAGATTGGATCCATCCCCCACCTCACCCCCCACAGCTCCTTAGCTGCAGCCCTGCAACAGAAAGCAAGGCGTTAAGAAGCTCCTACTGCCCCTGTATAGTCTTTGTCTTAGGAAGTACACAAGGAAGGATAGGAGTAAAGAGTTGTGGACTTTCCTTCAAAGTCCAAGTGTCACCACCTCCATCTAGATGAATTAAAAAATGATGTTGTTGTCTTTGAATTGAAAAAATTAGAAAGTAAAACAGAAACTTTATTAAAAGTGTTGCATCTATGAAAGAGGTAGAGGTTAAAACGTGTTCAGTCTGCTTACAATCACTGTCACAAAATTCATTTATTAAATAAATCATTTAAAGTTTCTTTCATCTGTACCTGTGGTTAAACATCAAATGTTTTGCCCAGAAAGGCTGACATTATGATTCAGACGAGGTTTGCAGAGGTTGGATTAATATCACAGTTAGATGAACAGATGAGATTTCACTGAGCAGTGTTCCTTTAATCTACACCAGGAACTTTGTATTTTATCACATGGAGGTATGCAGATACATCCTATGGCAGCCCTTTAGCACTTTTCATAGGTTTCCCCTCGTGTATCAGACAATTCCTGGTCTACTTCCTGTTTATGTTTGATCTTTATGTCTAGAACTCCTTGTTATGTATGACCTCAGGATTATCTGTTGCCTTCTATACCTCACTTTCTTACATTCTGCTCTTTTCGTTTTTTGATGTAGTTTTAGATTAAACAGGATCCAGATCAACTGCGAAAGTAGAAAATTGGTTATTTTTATTAAAAAAAAAACTGTTTCCTTGGCTTCCTCTGGTCCATATTGAGTGTGGTTCATACCGTGTCACCAAACAGCTCAGTGACTACCTGTAGCCCAATATATACACCCATTGGCTGATTACAAGGTTATAGGCACCTGTATGGTAAGTGGTGGAGACATGTTGATTTAACATTTCCATTTGGTCACATTATTTTCTGTTTTTTCTAGAGTGACCATCCTTTTTGTCCAGGCTGGTTTTATGCGTTTGTTTTTCTTAAATGATTCTGTTGAAGAATGGTTAAAAAGCAATGTTGAATTTTATTTTGCTGATTTTCATTGAATTTTAGTTATTACTTTCATCAGATACAAGTTAAATGGTTCATAACAGCCATTTTCTCTACATGTGTACATGCCTAAATGGTGTCAGTGGTGAGGAAAACAATCCAGACACACATTGACCCCTGTGTTTAATGGGTGGAATACAGTTTATTCTTTTCCTAAAAAATTAAAAGAAGTCTTAACAAAAATGTGAAGCATGAACAGAGGCCTGCTGCTGACCTTATGGCAGATGAACACAAAAGTAAACAGCGAAAACCTCTGGTTATTCATCTGAACAAAGGTAACAAACAGATCAATGTTTATTTGTCTAATTGGGTTATGGTTTGCCCAAAATAGTTTGTATTCCTACGTTAAAAAAAACCTTGCTTTGTTTAATTATTTTAATACCTTTAGTAATACCTTTTCCTCCTTGTTTGCACCTTCTTATCTACTTTGCCATTATGTGACAAGTGAATTTCTCCGCTGTGAGATCAATAAAACTCATCTAATCTAATCTAATCACATCCAAGGATATGTTCTGGCATAGACTACAAATATTCATACATATTCTGATTACATTTGGTTAAAATCATGCTTCAGATTTTCACCCTTTATGTATCATATTCAGTTACCCACTTTTAAAACGGCAAAACATGTCAGACACACATTCTTTTCTTACAGCCAGCATAACTTTGCGTTTTATTATTCCTTCCATCTGTGGAAAGCTTGGTCTTTAATGTTCATTTTCTGCTTTTTAATTACTTTACTGACTTGATGTAGAAAACGATTTTGTCTGTCATCTTTGCCTTAATGTTTGCTGATGAATTTCAATTCAATTTTCAATTCAGTTTATTGATATAGCACCAAATCACAACACGTCATCTCAAGGCACTTTAAAAAGACAATTCAATCAAATAACTCAGTCAGATTAGTTAAAAGTTTTCTATCTAAGGAAAACCTGGTGATTGCATCGAGTCATTGACTAGACAGCAATCCCTCACACCAGGCATGCATGTAGCAACAGTGGAGAGGAAAAACTCCCTTTTAACAGGAAGAAACCTCCAGCAGAACCAGGCTTAGTGT
>JAUZNJ010037959.1:0-11257 GCA_034780135.1 Jordanella pulchra | reverse complement strand
ACTGAAGAAGCCTCTTGGATGAGAGGAGAAACGTCTTCTAGAAAACTACACGTCCAGCTGCCTAAACTGAACTTTCCAAGCTTGCAGCTCTTCTTGTGCCACCATGAGTCCAGTACCCTTAGCCGGAATGAGTGATGTCCCAGTTCTGAGTTTTTGTGTTTGTTGTCTAAAAACTAGGACAACAACCTTTCTGACGGTCCTCAGCCTGACACCGACCAAGTGATAAGAAGAATTCCTTGTATTTAAACCAGGCTTCACATTGTCAGAATCCCAAAGTGCTCAAAATAGATTAAAATGTTTGGGGGTTTTCAAAAAAGTTTAAACAGTAACCCACAAGAAAAGATTAAAATACTTCCTAAAGGAAATGTAGTCTGCTAGCTGGTATTTGATCAGATGTCAGGATGAGCACCTGGGATTGGTCCATCGGTCCATCTTCCAGGGGTCTGTGGGGGTGCATCATTTTTTTATCACCACTTTATTCTTCTCTACATTTTAACAACATAAGTTTCATTAAAAACACAAATTCAAGCCCTCTTCTCACAAACACTTGCACTGGCCCATTTCCACATGAAGGTGTCTAACTACTTCACACAAACACCTCAACATCTTGTTTAGGAAGATCTTATTTATGTTATGTGTTTGACATCAGGTGCAGCTTTCAACATTCAGAACATCGACCCGTCTCTGAGAATCCCTACAACAGTTTGACCCCAGGTCAGACCCTTCATAACTTCTCAGAGACCGACTTCAGTCTCCATTCAATCATTCAGTTCACTTTAATTCAAAAACACTTTATTTATCCCAAAGGGAAATGAAATGTTACAGCAACTCACGTTTGTTTTCATCCAGTGGTTGTAGGAGCTGATGCTGAAGACAGGAAGGATCTTCTGTAGTGGGTGGAGGGACGGACGGAGGGACGGGCGGAGGGACGGATGGAGGGACGGGTGGAGGGACGGACAGAGGGACGGGTGGAGGGACAGACGGAGGGACGGATGGATGGAGGGATAGATGGAGGGAGGGACGGATGGAGGGACGGGTGGAGGGACGGATGGAGGGACGGGTGGAGGGACGGATGGAGGGACAGATGGAGGGACGGATGGAGGGACGGATGAAGGGACGGGTGGAGGGACGGGTGGAGGGAGGGACGGATGGAGGGACGGGTGGAGGGAGGGACGGGTGGAGGGACGGATGATGCCTTGCTTGGTTAGCCTCCTCTCTATACGTGTGAAGCCTCTTGGTTCATCCAGATTCTCCACTGATATTTTCTCTCTGTCTGAAAATGTCATAAACTTGGAAACTTGACTGAGTTTGATCCTTCGGCTGTTTAGCCTAACCCTAACACTTTAAAAGGTGCTCAGTATCACACATGTCTAATAATGCTATTGAATTCACAGTGACACCGTCTGCAATAAGATGATGCTGCAGCTCTTTGGACGTGGTCCTCCACTGTTCTCACCATTCTTCTGCTTTGCCTCTCTGATATTTTTCCTGGCCTGCTACTTCTGGGCTCAACAAGAACTGTCACTGTGGTCTTTCTATTTCCTTACTATGTTCCTCACAGTTTAAATATCTGGACAAATTTTTGTTTTTGTTTTGACACTCTTTGTTTTCAGATCATTTGAGAGATGTTCTGAGGTCCCATGATAGCACTCTCAGAGGAGATTCAAACAGCCGGTTACATCAAATACCTTCTCTTGTAATTGGATGCACTATGAAAACTTAATGAAGTTACCAAACCAATGTAGTGTTTCAGTAAGACAGTGAAAAGTAGTTAGGGTATTCAAATCAATAAAATGATTCGGGTAGACATAGTTTTGCACCTTTGAAATGTTGTTTTCATGCATATTGCACATTTTCTGTTAGTCCCATAAACCTCATTTTAATACTGAAATATCACTGTGTCCGGTAGACACATTATTAGCTACATCAAACTGAAATAGCTGCTGCAAACACCGACATATTCAGAAGTAAAAATAAATAGGATTAAACTTTATCATGTGACTGTAGAACATGTTCCCCTCCAGATCCTCAGCTGGATCTAATAGTTTCTTGTAAATGAAGGTCTGCCTCTTCTCTCTGATAGTGTCAGATTTTAAGGCTGTTCTTCACACAGATGATGTCAAGCTCTTTGTTCCTTGGATGGGGGGGGGGGGTGTCTCCCAGCTGGAAAGTTACCTGCAGTCTGCGAGTCCAGACATGTGTGGATGTTACCTGAGACTCTGTCTCTGACCAGCCATGATGAGCGTCTTTGCTTCATAGCTCAGAACTCTGGGCTTCCTCTGGTCTCCAACATGATGACGTCACATAATCCCCATGACCTGACGTTTACCTGTGCAGGCGTGTGGGAGGAGCCATCTCCCGTGGATACAAGTAAGACTTCCTACTCCACCTTGTCTGTGAACAGGTGAGCACAGGTGAGTGGAACGCATCCAGCAGACGCTCTGTGTTTCTGAGGAGAACAGGTAAATAACCGCATCCACGCAGGCTGTGGGGGTCCACAGCTTTATGCGCTCTACCATTTAGTGGATTTATTTGGGGATGAGTTGCTGTGAATGAAAGCGCTGCTGGTCCACATGCTGCTGCTTTACCTGGCATTTGATCAGACGTCAGGATGAACACCTGTGATCAGCTGCAGCGCTGCGCTGGTGGGCGGCTGCTGCTCCAGCTGCATTCACGCGCGGTGGGAAAACCCGCTCTCCCGCATTTCCTCTTCTCTGATAGGTCTTCTTGTCTGTTGATGCATTGGGTCGGAATCCGGCTGTTTCTGGGTAACAGAGCGGATTATTGGCAAACGTCCAGGTGTGAGAAGTGAACCGTGGTCCGCATCAGTAGGAGAACTTTAGTAGAGTTTGTCTTTCAGTGTATTGAAGCCATGCTACTGGGTTAGAGGCTCAAGCAACAGTTGATGGTTCAATGCTGGTCCTTCATGCAGGGTAGCTGTGAGTTGACCCCGTTTCCTCCCACACACCAGCATGGTTGGAGCTGGCTGAGCATGGCTCTGGTGTGGAGGATGGAGCAGAGAGGTTCCTCCCTGTTTATTGATCCCAGCAGCTGAGCTACATGTGAACTCAGACTGATTGTCTTCTGAGGTCCATTAAGCTGTGATGAAGTGCTGTTAGTGCTTCTCCTATCCTTGTGTTGCTTTCTCCTATCCCTGCTGTTCAGGGCTGTTCGGGTCATAATAATTGGATCTTACGGCTGTCATGCATCTGCTGCTTTAAGTCAATGTTTAAGGAGAAAAAACGACAATTTAAACCAAAAGCCCTCCATGCACGGATTAATAATCATTAATTTTATGAATTGTTGCTATTTCACTTCATGTCTCATCACCTCACCTTATTTCTTTCCTGTTTCTGGACGTAGGCTGCATCAGATGATGACGTGCTGTATTGAGCCAATGCTCGATTAATGAAGCCTGTAAGTGAAGGTCTGGGTCTCATTCCTGGCTCTGGTAGCACCAGAACCGGGCCTCATGTTGAAAGCTGTGGGCCTTAGAACAAGAGGAAACGTGTTAGCGTGATTTAATGTAAGGCCTGATCTCTTTGGACCGTTTTATGACGTGATCCTCCACGGTGAGTCAATAATGACCTGAAACATGATGCAGCTCGTTTCTAGCAGCAGCATCCACGGAGGAAGGATGGAGGAACAGAAAAGTCTCTTTTGTTTGTGTCTGAGTTTAAAGCTGGGTGGGAATCAGATGAAGGCAGTTTTCACCGTTATGGATCAAACTGGACATTATTATTAGAACGACTGATGTTCTCTGATTAAGTTAATTGGAAAATGTTTTGTTGTGATCCCTGTTTACCGGATTCAATTCGACTGAATTTTAATCAAATTGATGATGTTTTACAGCCGAATAGGAGCAAGCAGTGGATCAGGGGCGGAGCTAGAAGGGAGCAGCCAATCAGTGGCCACCCCAACCAGGTGATCTGTTGTTCCTATTGGATCAAACTTTCCAACCTCCAGAACAATCAGTTCACCTGAAACAGCAGGAGCCTCTCAGGGGAAACTTCTAACAAACTGGATGATTCAGTGGTTGTTAAACTGATGATAAAACTACAGTAATAATGAGAATATGCAGATAAAATACTGAAGTTTAACGACGCATAAATAAGTCCTGCTAGTTTCGGTGCTTTACGGTGAGGAAGGGAAGGTTTTGTGTCTGCAGTCGTCCATAAACCAAGCGATAAAGAACCACTGCTGAAGCAGAACCAGAACCGATTTACACTAAACTCATCTACAAATGTGTGTGTAGGTTCATCTTCATGCAGATCTGCTGACTTATTTGGTAAACCTGGATGTTCTGCTCGTTCCTTTGGCTCCTGCAGTAGGTGACTAATCTCTGCAGTTAAACATGGATGCATTCAGGGGACTTGGAGCTTCATCTGGAGTTTATTCGTCATATTCAAGTTTAAAGGAATGAATCCGGATTCATCTCCGCGCTGTTTGGAGACTGACTGCAGCAACAGACTCCCATCTGCTGAAGGTTGCATGAAAGCAGCTCCGCTTTCCTATTTTCCCTGTGGGAATTGAATGCAACACGTTTCAGGAGCATTTTTGGCACGATTTTTCCCTGCGCTCCACAGCGCGCGACATGAGCGGAGGGTCCGTGGAAATGTGTAGGATGATGCGTTGAGGAGGCGGGTTGTCCGGGATGCCCGCATCCTGCCTGATAAGAGTCCAGCCTGCTGCTGCGGGGGACTGACGTCGGTCGCTTTCTATCAGCTCCCTCCAGGATGGAGAACCGTCTGCTCTGCATCTTCACCGAGCAGCTGTAGAGAGCGGCTGTTGGGAGGGAGTCCTCTGCAAGACATGGAGCGACCCGATGAGCCGGTGGGGGGGCAGGAGAGCGGTAAGATGCTGAGGATGAGGAGGATGAGGAGGAAGAGCCATCTTAGGTCCTTTAGTCTGATGCTGAAGCTGAACTAGTGCTGCTGTTCCTGTTCTACAAGAAGCTGATTGTTTTCTTTAAACTAAATGTTAGTAACGACTTTGGATCAACAGTTGAACCCAGATGGAGGCTGATGCTTCATCCTCAACATCTGGAGTTCAGCTCATCATCAGGGGAAACTTCACTCAGATTCTACACAGAAACATTTGTTTGGTTTTGGTGATGATTTAACTTGGGGATCCTGGGCTATAAGGAGGACCTTTGACCTCTGGGCAGACGGGGACGACCCAGTCCTTCCAGTGCCGCCTTCACTTCCTGTTCAGATGTGTGCTTCTTCCCAGGCTGTGGTCTGATGGTGGCGAAGCCCCGTTATCTGCAGCCTCTGCTGGTGCTTCCTTCCAATCCAATGGAGAATCCTCCAGTGGATCCAGTTCACTGCCTGCTGGACTAAACCAGCCTCAGACCCCCCCCTCATGTCTGAGATACACTGTCGCTGTGTTTGGCGAGACGCCGGCGTCCCAGGCGGAGGAAGTTCATGGTCTGTCTGTGGTTCATGACGGATACCTGCTGTGCTAACAGTTAATCCAGACGCTCTGTAGCAGCAGATTTTATTCATCTTGTGATATTTGGATCAGTCCTCATTAAAACACAGCAACTTGTTGTTTAACCAGTTCCTTTTTAGAAGGTAAATGACTCCAATAAGTGTGCTGACGGCTGCTGGAGATCCGTGCGGTGAGATCAGCAGCGGCTCGTCGTGGTTCTGCACAGGTGTGAACAAAGGATGTGCAGGAAACGCAAAAACAACAAGTCTGAGAAAGGAAACGGAGCCCAGAGCGGCTCTGAAAGGGCCGTCATTTATTAGACCTTTAATACCAGATTCCTTTTTAAATGTTTATGATTAAGGCCACTGGCTTTTAATGACATGCTTGTTTTTCTATTTGCAAACCTCAGAGTTTAACAGTTCATGTCCAGCTGCTTTTAAACTGATCTAAACTTGCAGCTGTTGATGAAACAATATAACAGCAGCTTTCTGCTTGCTGCAGAACTGTGATGCGTTTGGTGTCTGCTGGGATCTCGGAGATGATTCGCTGTAGCATGTTTCAGGCTCCATGCTGGGCCTCTGGGATCCCATCCGAGAGGTCAGGCGGGTCGTTCTTTCTGGGTGCTCCTGAAGGCAACCTTTAGGTCGATGTCGTGTCAGACCCTCTGCTCTGTGTTAAGGAAGAGTTTTCGTGTTTTTCAGCCAATCCTTCAGCATCACTAAAGCTGTTGAACTCATCTTTACAGCAGTGAGCAGGATGGAGGCGACTGCTCTGGGGTTTAGTGGCGGTTTAAGCACTAAAGTTCACACTCTCAGCGTTTAGTTTGTCTTCACCGTAGAAAGACAAAGAGCGGTTAGATCAGTCCAGAAGCGGTTTCATTATTCTCTGAGGTACATGAAATGTTGGGACTCTTCTTAAAGAACCTTTTTACTGAGTTCTTGTTGCTCCATGAAGAATCCAGAGTCATCTTATCGTCATGATCACATCTGAGACGCAGACATGAGTCAGAGAGACGGACGATCGCTGGAGGAGAATCTGAACGAAGAACCATGAATGGAAACGTACCGTTTGCCTGTTGGGTCCGTTTCCGCTTCCTGAGAACGAACGTGTCGAAGGTAGAAGTGGGTCATGGCTGAACTACAGATGGAGCCATCATACCTACCATGAACATGGTGCAAAAATAACAATAAACATTAATAAAAAACATGCTTGGTATCAATAAAAGTCAAAGGAGCGGATCAGAACGGTGAGGGAGCAGGTCCGATCCACTGTGGATGAGCCACGGCTGTTTGATGGAGAAAGTTGAGATGGAGGTTAACTGTGAGCCGAGCATGAGAAAGGCTCTGCCTTCCTCCGATCCTCATTCATGAGGATCAGTGGATTGGTTGTTGGATTGAGTGGGACCTGCAGTGAACTGGACGTCCTTTAAGGCGTCTCCACTTTGCTTCGCCTAATGGGATTTCTGACAGACATTCAATTTAGAGCACAGAAAGATGGAGGGAGTGAATGTGAGCTACGGCTCCCTGCAACCAAAAGCTTACGGATGGCAAACTGATGCTCCCTTCTGAAGACGACCTCCGAGCTAAAAGCTCATTGGTCCATAATAATAAAACGGGTTCTGAGCCTATAGCAGCAACCGACTCCTCTGCACTGATCAGATATTTTATGTTCAACTGATAAACTTCATCTTTAGCCATTTCCTTCTTTTGAATTTGATTCCGCAAAGTTTTAGAGAAACGGCCTGGGGCAGCATTTAGAAAGCATCTGGACAAGTTCTGCATAAAGTTCTGCTTGGTTCTCATGGTACTCGGGCAGGGAAGTGGAGCCATGTGTGGATGTTCTAGTCTCATAACACGTATGCAGTCCAAACATTGCGTTTGTTCTTAGTTAAATATGTTTTCTAACCAGTGTGGTCTATTAAAATGATCAAAGTCTGACAGTCTGTGATAGAAGTTAAGAACCAGTTGGTTTCCAGGCTCCTCTGATTTGGTTTCCTAAACAGGTTAAAGGTCATTGGAGCAGGAAGTGGCAGCCTAGTCAAAGCACCTGAGGAGAACTGAACTCGGCTCTAGTTTTGCATCTCTTCTTTAGTTCCGCTGGTAGAGCTTCTCGTTTGGAGTTTATGCTCTCAGGTGTTGAAAGGTCCTCAGGATAAAGGAGCCAGCTTTATTCCTGGATAACGAGGGATAAATGGACCGGAACCACTTGGAGAAGGTTCTGTTCTACACAAACCCAGAACCACTACAGACTTTGTAGCAAAACAAAAGTTGTTTCCTTGAGTTTTTTCCTTATTGGTGTGAGAAGCTCCGCCTCTTCTGGTTGGTGAAAATGGTGGGACTTTGCTGGACGTCAGCTTTAGACCTCATCAGTAACTATTTGGTGTCAGGTTGCTGTCAACCAATAGCAGGCCTTCAGGGTTGGATAATATAGTCTGACCAGCTGATCACATGGTGCAATAAACATCAACGTTACGGTCCAAGGACACCAGAGTCCTGTGCTTCATTCAGCACTATGGTTGGCTAAAGCTCGGTCTGATGTAAACATTACACTGTCGTCATTTGGGAGCTAAATTAGCAGAACCATTAGGTTAACCCGGCAGACTGACGGCGGGCCGACGGCGGGCAGAGATGGGCCGACGGCGGGCAGAGATGGGCTGACGCTGGGCCGACGGCGGGCTCAGTCATCCAACCACATATTGGTTCAGTAAAAGTCACTTAAGTTTCGAAGCATAACCTCAAAGTTCTTCTGTCATTGGTTTTAGATGAACTCGGACCTAAATACAACCTTTACGCATTAAATAGAAACACTTAATATTTAGGAAAAGTCCTCCTTTATGTTAACTAAAAATATCTTTATGGCACTTCCTTGCATCAAACAGTGGATTTGAGTCGAATGTTTTCGACGTAGTTGGTTTCAGTTCATGTGGAAGTTCAATGTTTTTATCTGCAGCCTTAACAGATAATAATGACATGAGAAAAATGAAGCTTGCGCACAGACAGCATTCCCACGTCACAGTAGGATCTGTACAGGCTTGTTTCAGTCTGACGCTTCGGCAAAAAAATGCAGCTAAGCTTTGATTGTTTATCGTCAGAAGATTCCTTATTGTTACTGACATCCTTGTTCTTCATCAGGTTCTCCAACCGTCCCGTCTTGTGAGCGCGGAGAAAGCTCTCACCAGGAGGAAGGTACAACTATGAGTGGGGGGCACTACCTACCGGTCCCTGGAGAGGACAAAAACCTGGACAGGGAGCTGAACGACAAGGCCAGGAACAATGAATCCATGGTAGGACGTGTTCAGGAGGCTGAAGGCCGCTGCCTCCACCTTCAGTCTGTCTGCATGTTCACATTTGAGCCTGGAGCAATGTAGCCCCAACATGATCATAGATGCTTTTATTTCCAGTAACCAAGGCTCAGCTCATGGAGGCAGTAAGAGAAGCACGCAGCTAATTAAGACACCAAGAGTTGCACTAACCCGAACCATCATGTTGGGTCTGAGGAGGGTCAGAAGGACCATAAGAAATAACAACTTAATAGTGACTGATGGTGCAGCAGGTCCTAGCATGAAGGATTAGCGGTTCAAATGTGCAGAAAGGAATGCATGTGGCTCCTCAGACCATTATCGGGTCAGATATGGTTAAAAGCCTCATCTATCATCTCTCATTAAATCTGGTGAATGATGCTGCAGTTTGCTTGGAACATTTTCTCACAACCTTCTTTTCAGGTTTGTGTAGTTTGCTGCTAACTGCGGCCATAATGGGCGGAAGCCACCAATTATGCTGCTGGGAATGCTACCTTCACTGCCTCAAAGGGACGTTTGGTCTCAGCTGTAAACCTGCTCCTCCAGTATGAAGGCAGCGTTCTTCTCTGACTGATCGGGATCGCAGGTTTCTGTCAAACATTAGGCTTTTATCTGCTTCCTCAAACAGCAGCCGTACTGTATCTGGTAGAATGGCAGATCGGTCAGATTATTGTGGATTATTTATGTGGAGTAATTTATTTCTAGGAATAGTCTCTATATGTCCTTATTTTCTAACTTTAGTGGAAGAGTTTATCAGCGAGGCCAACGTGTCACTAAGGAGAAGTTATTTTGTTGTTGGTAGAGCAGTATAATCCAGATTATTAATATTCTCCTGTTCAAGCTAAAATATCATGAAAGTATTTTAATCAAATGAAACATTATCTTAATGCAGACTCATTATGATATTTTTTTTGTCTTTTTATTTTTTTTTCTCCAAATGCAGCTTCTGAATTTCCAGCCCCATAAACTGACCTGAGCACTTTAAGGAGCATAAAGAGATGTTTAAGCTGCTAGGAGCCTTTCTAATCCCCAAATAATCTCCATTTGCTTTGATCTTTAATTAGCCGGTTAAAGAAAGTCCTCTCCTGTCGGACTGGATCTCCTTTAGCACGGTCGCACACCTTCCCTCCTGTTTTTCTCATCTTTTGATCAAAATGTTAGGATCTTTGCTGTGATTGACAACAAGCCTTTCAAGAATTTGATTCGTTTTTTATCAAAAGTGATGTCGTGGGTATTGTTAGTTTTTCCTATTGACTCGTCCAGATAACTGGTTTGATAGTTGAAGTTTATAGGGCCTTTGGAAAATGATGCAAGTGAAGACAGAGAAATGCTCTATCTGCAATAGTTGATCCAAACAGCTAACCACATGTTTTAAAGAACTTTCTGCAGATCACATCAAGGCAGCAAGTCATCTCTGTTAGTGACCAGTTTCTGTCAAAGATTTAGCTGATTAACGTAACATAGATGTACTGATGCTTGTCTGAATGATGCACAGACTCGGTGGAAGATGGAAAACTCCAGCCACTGAAGAAAAAATTACATTTTCAGCCTTTTCTTTAGAAATCAAAACTATAACTGAAATGCTTTTTGTTACTTCAGCTGATCAGTTTCACTAAGGAGCTCCTAACCATAAGACGGCCTTGGTTTACTTCATTGAACCAAACGTCTCTGGCGTCCTGGCTGGTGGTGCAGTGAAACTGTGAGGGTTTAACAGGGAGGCAGGCCAGGCTAATAGGTTAGCGCCTTTTACAAAGCTTTGGTAAAAGAAACTCTTTACTTCCTCCCGTTTTTTATACACCAGACTAATAAAATGTTAGAGGTGCTGCTTCGAATCTAAAAACTCTGTTTCACTGAAACCTGGCTCGCTGAACACACCCCAGGGGGGGTGAGGGGATGGAATCTGTCTTTACATATCCAAAGGTTGCACTGCTAATGACAAGTGTTACGTCAGACATGTAGTTTATATGTTTGTGTTTTATTCTAAGCTGTTATTCCCTCAGGCAGTTCCTTGGTTTTTTTTCTTGGTTCTGGCAGGTGCTTTGATCTTGCTACAAGCCTGCACATCTAAAGCTATAAAACAATCTTGTGAAAGATGGAGAGAAAACAGCCAGACTCTCATTTTATTCATTAGGATTTAATTGGCATCATTTCCTCCAGTGATCTTCTTAAATGCAGACTACATATTAAATTCTCCCCCAGGGAAACCGACACACTGCATCCGTGTTACACAGCTTTAAAAGATGACGCAGCTTGAGGACCTTCTGATCGCTGCCGGCTTCAGCTCATGCCTGCCAAACAGGTGGAGTCTTTTCAATCCCTGGGAACTAAGATGACTCCATTTTTGACAGCGATGCCACCTGCTGACAAAACAAACATTTCAAAGTCAAGAAGGAGATTTAAACTCTGATCTTAAATCCTATTTATAAAATGATATCAAAAATCCGACCTTGGGGTGTGCAGGTGGCGCAGTGGTTAGTGCGCACGACCCATGTATGGAGGCCTTAGTCCTCGACGCGGGCGACCCAG
>JAUZNJ010037958.1:0-11258 GCA_034780135.1 Jordanella pulchra | reverse complement strand
ATTTTCTTTTTTAAAGGGGCTACGTTGTCTAAGGCATTACGCAGGGAGCTAGTAACCCCATCAACAAAATCGTCAACTTGTGAGGGGGAATAGACTGAATTTTTGTCCTCTGAAGTATTCAAGTGTTCAGTAGCAGTTCATTTTCTCTCTAATATACTGATGGATCTCAAGTCGTATGTTTTCTATAGAAACAAACTTCCCAGCAACAAGTAAAACAACATTCAGCCAGTTTCTCTTTTCTTTTTCTGTCTCAATCTTCATGTGGTATAATATATATATATATATATATATATATATATATACACATTTCTGGCCCACAGTGCTTGAATCTGTGACCTCTAACTGCTCATCATGCTGCCTTGCAGTGTGTGTGAATGTGTTCAGTTTTTTAGATCAAGGAATGGATGATGCAAGCTCATATAATTTATGGTTGCAGAAATTAAAGGCAGCAGTGTCTCACAGGGAACCACAGATGAAAGGATGGAAAAGATAGACAAAGAGATATGGGGGGGGGATAAAAATTGAAGTTTCAGAAAAAGATATTGGACACTTGAGAGGTAAGAATAAGGGAATCCAGGTGCAGTAATGAAGACAAAGAGGGAGAGAAAAAAAAGGACGGATTTAGGTCACTGCAGAGAAAAAAAGATGGCCGCTGGGGATAAATGGAGAAGGATGTCCTCTATGAGACCATCCCACTGTTTCCTTTCCTTCTAGCCGATGCAGGTGTGTTTTCACCTTGCTGCGTCTGCATGTTAGTTAGCATGGCATGCAGCTCAAGCAGATGCTAACTCATCCAACCTCCACCTGTTTGCTGCTCGGATTATTCTGGCAGATTCCTTCTCTGACATTAGTTCCTCTGTTTATCCTCCATCTTCTCTCTGCCCTTCAGTCTCTTCTTTTATTCCTCCTGGTTCCTGGCGGCGCTGTGCTCACACATCCAGCTTCCTACCGTGACCTTCCTCTCTCTTCTTCATCTGTCCCCTCATCCGTCCATCCCAGCCTTTTCTCCTCAGAAACTCTGGTGGATTGATTCCACTAGTTTCCACTCAGCTGATGGACCTATTTTATCATCGCCCTATTTTCCCTCTTGTCTGTTACAAATAGTCAATCAATAAAAACATCCTTGGCAGGCGCATCCACACTGATGCATAGAGTGAATGTTTAAGCAGAAATCAGGGATAGACGTCATGTTTTGTTATATTGCTCCTCTGTCCCATAATGCTTTGCTGTCATTTGTCCTGCTTTCTGTCACCACTCATCAGCACCAACACTCGTTACATTAACATCTGATATGCTAACTCCTTAACTCTTTTCACACTTTTTGCTGCCTTATGGTAGTGAAGTGGATTATATATTATATCAACACACAGCAGCATCTAACGGTGAAAATATGTTTCTATATTCTTGTTTGTTTCTGGTGTTTAAGTTCATAACACTCTGAACGTGTGAGACAACGATAACTGCAAGACGAACTTAGTGACATGAAGTTTGGAATGAAATATTTGGAATATATTGTGCAACTCTTCCCTACTGACAAACTGAGGGTCTGTTGCACAGATTTTTATTTAGGGGTATTGCATTAAATGAGGCTTAATGCAAAACAAAGTCCACAGGCTTTGAAACGGAAAAATATTTAGAAATATGGTAACATCCCTTTTCCAGATTCACGAGGATTTGCTACTTTATACATTTTATTTCGCAGGTTAGAACATTAGAAGTGTATGAAACCTGATGTCTGCGACACGCTTCTTCCCTCACTGCTGCAGTTGTGGGCTAAATGTGGTCGACCGGTGTAGTTGCAGCACGTTCACCGTGCAGCGCGCTGTAGTTCTGATGAAACCGCTGACAGCTTCTCAACATGTCCCGAGAGGAGGGATCAAGACACTGAGCAGTTTGATTTCTCTGCATGCAGCTCTGGTTTGATGACTGCAGACGGTGGTCTGTGCAAATGCATTTAACAATAGTTTCTTTTTAAACAATTATGTTATCTAATATTAAACTTACATAAAGGATTGTTTATTTCCCTGGAAAGATGACGAGCCCAGTGATACTCGACAAACTTGCAGAGCAAGTCTCTCCTTTTAATTAAACACCTCTGGAAAACAGATCATTCTAACACTCTGAGCTGTTTATTTTTTGATTTCTTTACTTCACGTCCTGGAAAAACGACCTCATTAAAACCAGAGTCTGTGGAATAGCATGTAGCAACGTTAAAACCCTAAAGCTACAGCTCAACACCAGCTAACATAACCACCGTTCAAGCAGGAAAAACGAGATCTACATGATAATTAAAGCAAGATTGAAAAACACTGATGAACCATTGGTTCAACTTAGGACAATATTTTTACCAATACGTTGTTAAAAGCTGGAATGGGAGAACGATGCAAAGATTAAAGTATTTCTAAGTGTAATGAAGCTGCAGCGTCTTTCAGGAACAGTTTTAACACATTATTAAATCTACGCCATGAGGAACCGAGATGGTTTTGATGGAAGAAGGGAGAACCGACCCCATAACAGCAAAGTGTGCCTAATGAAGTGGCCACTGCATGATCCAACAAAACAGCTTTGAGACCAAACTGACGACGCAGGGCATCAAAAAGCAATTGAACTCTGCTTGATTTGTGCTTCATTTTAAAAGCTCAATATTGCTTGAGGCAGAAAAATAAAGCAATCAATGACTGTTTGGCTCCCAGTTACATGAACAGACCTTCCTAAAACTTAGAAAACTGGCTGGAACGGATTCTGTGCCTCTTCTACAGCAGTGGGACCTGCAATAACATTAAAGCCTAATAGCTATAAGAAGGGGGGGGGGGGGGGTAATCTCTGCCTTAGTAACAACACTGAGAACCGGCGTCTCCATTCCTGCTGGGATGATCACACATCATCATCCGCCCTATTAATAGGAAGCTCAGCTGGATGGACCAATGGAGACGGAGCTGCTGCTCATCTTCATACTCAGGTAAACCTGGAGGCTCTTCAAATACTAAATACAGACACTGGCTGGCGGAAAATCAGCTTTTGTTTTTTAGCCTTCTTGGAAACTAAGCAAATCCATTTCAACTTTACTTTTGACTCCTTGTCTGTAACACCTTTAACAGGTGATCAACATTTAAAGTGTGTGTATAAGAACATCAGTGTTGTGTGACGGCCAACAGTCATGTGTTGGACTGTTGCCAATAAACCACTGAGCTGCAACTCATCTCTAATAATGATGCAACACTTTATTGATCCACTCAGTCAGACTCTGGGGCCTCTTCTAACGTTACGTAAGCTCAGTCACAAGCTGGGTCATGTGACGATGGTCTGAACAAACTTCCCTTTAGTTGACTTACTTGATCAGATGCAACAGTATACAAGGTCCTGTTCCCACAATGCTGTGCTGCTGCCTTTAGAATACAAGTAAGGAGTAACTTTGCATTGACTGCAATATTCAGTCATCTTTCAAAAGCCTAACAACCCACTGAGATTTTGGCCAGAAATGATTATTTTTCAATATCTTAGGTGTTGAAAGGTCACAATGAAACTTTAATGTTCTAATCTTATTTTACTGGAAACTAAAGAAGAACAGTGTCCTGCAGGAGCATGGCGGCCATTTTCAAAATCCATTCATGACATAGAAACTAAAGCTGAAATCAAAGTTTATCCCAACATCAACTTAATGAAGTCGTATTAAATCCACAGTCCTGAGGTCCACGGCTGCTGAACAGAGTTTAAACAGCTGCCAGCTCTCATATTTGAAAAGAAGCTTAAAATTAGAGTCAAACTTTAAATAAACTGAAGTCTCAAAATAAAGGAATGTAACTAAAGTTGTTCACTTTCAGACGTGTAAAGGTAAATAAGACCGAAGACTGCAGCCCAGTATAGAGCCGTGCAAATCATTGTCTCATATTAATGTCACATGACATATTTTCTTTTGACCCTTATCAGCGTTCTTGCTACAATCATCTGTTGAACTAGATGAGCGCCTTTATAAACGAAGCAAGGAAACCTTTAGCTGCTTCACAAAGGAAGGTAGAGAAGGTCAAAACCTCTAAACTACAGATTTGAACTGAAGAAGTTGGATTCTGAGCTTTTAACTTTCAGTCTGAACCAACAAATGTTGACAGTATAGCCAGCTTTAATGCCTCGGTGTCATCAAACTTTACACCTCATCTATAACCACCTCGGACGCATGAGGAGCGGTACTATGGGGCCTGCTGCTACTCAAAGCGAGGGACTGGGAAATAAACAAAGATCTGGAACACATAGAAGGACAGGTCTGGTGGATCCAAGAACTAATAGAGTAAAGGCTGCCTAACTCTGTGAACGGACGTTTACACACCGTCTCCCAGCAACGGCATAATACAGGACATGCAGACGGGGAGGAACATGTGAAGGTGAAGTGACAGACCATATAACTGAAAGATGGTTATGAGAGGAGCCAGTAGGAGAAAGGTAATCACCATCAGGCCTCCAACACAACATATGAGGCTGTCTCACTCTTTGAAGTCACGCTTTCTTGTAGGTCACTTTGGCAGGAAGTGGATAAAAAATGACATTTCATAAAGTAACGGCCAAAAACTCAGGTTACTGAGCAACACTCATTAAATTTGGAATATTTGCTCCTTTTACTCCAATATTTCCAAACTATGTTCCCAGGAAGTTGAATCTGATCATATTTAGTTCTGACTCTATAAATGTCAGCACAGCCTTTGAATGCAATAAATAAAGCTTCAGCGTCAGCAGGCGGACTGTGATGATGATGTGAAGAATTTGCTAACAGCTAATGAGAAACTTTATAATCTGTATTTTCCTGTCGGCAGCTAATATGGAAGAAATGTCCTTAATTAAAACTAAGGGTTCACTCGTCTGTCCATCGGCCTGTTGGTTAATAAAGACAAAAACATTTATGTGCTGTTTGATAACTGATGTCCTACAACAACAACTGAGCAGGAACCCAGAGAAAAGCCAAGCAGGCGATGGATCAATTCATAACTAATGTTATTTGATGTTTTCATCTAGAAATGAGCATTAATTCATTCATTGAGCATTTAAAGGTTTAAAACAAACTGATGTTAAACACATTGCTGCTAATAGTGCTTTTATATTAGTGTTCTCTAGGTGTGTTTAATCTCATTTAAGGAGAGTGAGTGAAGATCGTCTGCCCCCCCATCCTGTTAAGCTTGGATCTGCAGGAGGCTCCTTCCCTGTAAAGAGAATCCCTTCAACTGTGGCCTCAGCTTACTTTACCAGTTACCGTCACATGATCACCTGAATCTGCCCGTTAGGCTGATGACTGGATTAGACTCCATTGGACTCAACTGATTAAAATGTATTTCAAAGCGTTTACCAGAGATCCGTCTACTAAAGCTGCTGGAGGTTAGCATTTTTTCATCTAATCAATACTTTTCCAAAGAAAATGTGTTAAATTTTTGATGTGAAATACAACTTTTAAACCATGGGAGGAAATGTGGAGATAATTGGATAAGTTGTGAAGACAGATGCATCACTTAACACTGATTTACAGTTATTTCCTGGCTGCTGATGACAGGAATGTTTGGCAGTTTAAAAATGTAACGGTCTCTATAAATAGGCTGCTAGATGTGCTTCAAGAAGATGAATGCATGAGTGAAATCTAATGGTGGATATCCGTGATGAAAGTCCTTTTTTGCCTTTTGGAACAACTTTTAAGCTGCAATAGGAGAATTAAATGATATAAAGGAGACACGGACCAGAATGCTAATCTGTCTTTGATAAGCTGAGGGTTGATGCAGACGCTCGGCTAACAAACAGGCCTCATCCAGCAGCTATATTTAGCCCCGGTCTCATGCCCAGTTCTTCCACTGGTTACCAGCGAGCTGAGGGGCTGTGCTGCACGCCGCTGACCCGCCTTAAAGTTGGACCGTGCAAGTGAACAGGGATCGATAAAATCGGATCGGACAAACCGCCGGCACGGCTTCACGGGTGAGTGTGGCACTGACCTCGCAATGCTGCAACCGCACGACACACATGAGAGCTTCTCCGAGTCACATGTGCCATAAAGCAGCTACAATGAATGGATGAAAGGCTGAACTGGCAGCTAGTGCTTCTTATTACATGCATGAGTAGGAAGCAGAAAAGGCGCCTGAATGAGAGGCAGCCTGAGACGGAAACATTACAAGTACTGAACCCCGGAGGGTTCGAGTTAGTTCAGAAGGACGCTGATAGCTTTTTCAGTTTCTATGCTTATGCTGAAGAGACTCTGAGCAAACAGCTTGCATTTAATACGTTTACTGAACTAAAGATTACTGCTACAACGTAGGAGCTAGCACAGGGCAGGTTTGCTACCAAACACATTCAACCTTTCCTCATCTCCTTCCCTGCAGCAGATCTAGATCCATGGAAAGGTTTCAATGCTTCACTAATGTTTATACTTTATATTCTTACTTTTACAGCTCATCTTCATCTTGTCTAAAATCGCTGTAATTATTTCAGCAACATGTATGTTTTAGAGTATCACTACAAGAAGCAACCATTTGATTCAATCACCAGATTAGCTGCAACCGTTTGCTTGGAAAAATCTAACAGACACATAACAATAAGCATGTTTAAACACTCACAAAAATGATCGTTTAGAGTAGTTCATTTACCTGCAAACAAGCCTGGTTGGGATAAAGTCTGAGAACCAGGATGAATGCAGAGCCCTGCTTGTTTTGGTAAACAATGCACCTTTAATAGCAGAGTGAGTAAATCCAGATGGTTTGATGTTAATCATGTTTGCTCTCATATATCTGCAGGAAATATGCATTAAATGCTTACAGGACTCCTGCCAACATTTTTCAATTTAACAACCAGCTGTTCCTACAATCCAAAGGAAACTTTTATTTTAAATTCCCAAATCAAAGTCCTTTGCATGGAGACCAAGGGGTTTAATTCACACTGTTCTGATGAATTACACCTAATTACATCCAATGTGTGGTTCTGGTACGATCAACTTGTTCTCTGTTCACTCTCTGCAGCCAATGGCTGCCATGAATGTGGACCTTTTACTTTCCTCATTACTGCCAGATACTTTGAAAAATCAGTAACAAGCAGCAGCAGAGGCGCACTGATAGATGATGGAGGAAGTGCTCAACCTCCGTCACTCTCAGTTTGACTCGTGTCAAAAACCAACATTTCTCCATGTGGATTTACTTTCACCTTCATTTTCATAATGAAACACTTCCTGCCATCCTTCCTCTGAGGAACAACTCTAGTTTTTACTTCCTTAGTGTAGCTGTTTAACAAAGACACAGTTTCTGCAATCCATGCCCCAAATGTTTTACCAAAGACAAAAAATAATTCCATCAAATGCTCATTTTCTCATTCCTGACTCTCATTAAAGGCTCAAACCAATTCAGTTTAATTCATTTATAGTTTAATGATCCCCCGAGAAAAGGAAGTGAGATAGAAACCTTTTGGAACGAAGGAACTAAGTTGAAATCCACAAAAAGTCGACATATTTAGCACAAAAACCGTTAAGATTTTCGCTCAAGAGTTTAGTATGTTTGTATCAGTTTAATTTAGAAAAGGAGGTTGGGGGGGCTGCAAAAATGGCCACATATCATCACATAACATTCAGACACGATGAATTATTAATTGCGGTGTTTTCAAATTGGAAGCAGGGAAATAAAATCCTGTCCTCCTGCAGCCTGTCTAAGGTTTCTGCTGCTGCTCTTCCTGCAGCAGATCCGTTCCACTGATTTCACCTCCAGCCAAACTAATCCGGCTTTACCCCCCCCCCGAAAGGGAGACAGAGTCATTGAGGCAAAATCTGGAGCAGTCCAGGTGAGCCCCCCCCCTACCCTGAATATAAGCTATATGATGGAGACAAACAGTCTATATTCAGTTTGAGAGGGGGGGGGGATTATTTCTGATGCTAATCTAATCTGCTGCTGATGTTTCCTCCTTCCCACTCAGCTGATGTTCCTGGATGAAGATCCGCCCACTCTTCATCACTACTAACTGCTGACAGAGTCCACGATACACCGAGGACCAATCAGGAGGAGGGAAAGAGGAAGTCAGTGGCTCTGATTGGGTGGAAGATATGAAGCCGATGATGATGCATGAAAATTAAACTATCTACTGAGAAAAATTGGTTTAACATCAATACCTTCTTTATTTTCATCCAAAACTATTTTTTTCACATTTTCTGATGCTAAATAATGAATAAATGTTGTTATAATAATGAGGTGAAGCTAATATCAGTGTCTTCGTTGGGTTTTTGGGTTATATGGAAAAAGAAAGTGAGAAGAAAACAACCTGATGACCAGAATTCAGATGGTAACCCGGCAACAAAATATAAATACATAAATCGAACAGGTTTGGTCCAGTCATGCGTGGTGAACAGAACCGAGAACCAAAGTGTTTCCATCTCTTCTTCAGTGCATCGACTCATGGAAACTTCTTTCATTAGTTTAACGTTTAAAAAATGGAAAACAGTTAAAAAAAGTAAACTGAAAACTAACTATTGATGCTAAAAAACCTTCTGAACTTTAGTAGTTGAGCCTCGAGGTCGTAATTAATAAAAACTTCAAGATCAAGACTCCATATTTAAACCTATTTGAAACTCTTGATGGTAAACATCCACAGTCTGTCCTTCAGGAACAGAAGAAGACAGAGCGATGGGAGAGGACTGCGGCGTCGGAGCAGCAATGAGATCGCAGAAGGAAAAGTCGATTCAAAGCTCAGACATGAGAGCTTTGCTGGAGCCAACCTGATGTCCCGCCAGCCGAGTTCAAACTGGGCAAACCTTCAGTGTTCGATAGAAGAACCACAGAGAAGGAAACGGGAGCAAACTGGTTGGAAAAAGGAAGGTTTATGACCAGACGCTGCGGCTTCAAGAGGACTGCTTAAATCTGAGACAAATAAGTAAAGAAATCAATAAAATCAACAAATAAAACAAACAGAAATCGGACTCGAGGAGTTCACTTGTATTTGGATTTTCCTTTCTTAGCACACAAGCTTCTCCAGCTGGTTTGGCAGCAGATTCACTCTGAGTTGCTGCTCATCAGGTTTTGATGACCTGATCTCAGATCTCCGGCCTTCCTAGAGCCGTTAGAACCAGCAACGAGCTGCACCAGAACCCAGAACATCAGTTTCCCTTCAGAGCATCTCTCCTCAGTCTCACAGGAACAACGAGGCCAGAAGCTGAGTGACCAACGTTTTTATGAGTTTTTACAAGTAATGCTCTAAATTACTAGTCTATGGAGCATTTTCATCAACTTTAACCAGCACAGATCTGTCCCAGTCCCACAGGTCAGTAACAAGTCCTCTGGTTATGGGAGATATCTGCTGAGTTAACTAAAACAAACGTCTTGTGCTTGAAAACAAACGAATCCGTCACTGTGAGATACCTGCATCGGACGTCTCCTGGACAAAAAGTATCCGAGGCGGCACTGACCCGGTACCAAGACCAGGAACAAAGTCCAACAGAGCATCACTTTTATCTCCGTTCTCCTTTCAACATTTTATCTACACTCAGTAAAACACATTTTGTTATAAATGGCCTCTTGTCTCATCGAACTCCCAGCTAATTTAATATAAAAGTGACGCCATCCTCCGTCTCGCACATGTCAATAACCCGCATGTATGTTTTAACTTAAGAGGAGTGGAGGTCAAGCTAACACATTGCTCATAACGAGGCCCTCGTTAACTAAAGCCTCTTAATGGTTTTCCTTCCTTCACTTCCTCCTCTCCTTCTTTCCGCTGTGAGCAGTTTACCTTCTAAGACAGGAGATCTGCTACATGGAAACAGGTTTTATGGTTGAATAAAAAGATAATGAGAAAAACACAGAAATGTGAAATATTAGAACCTCATTAACAGATAAATGCTGTGATCTTCATTAAATGATCCCCCGCTGCATCCAACCCTCCCTACTGAGGCTTAGAGTCACAAAGAGGATTGAACCAATAGAGGGGGGGGGGGGGCATTAATTAAGAGCCATGTTGCAAATTAAATTTAGGTGTTTAAAGAATTTCTGCAGATCAATTAAAATGTATTTAAACTGTGCAAATTCAATTCAAAGTTTTCTATGAAAACTTTGGCCCTAATGCAGCCTGTTTATGATTCCCTTCCTGCATCTCCTTCGGCGCCATGACTCTAGAATATCGACGCCGCCTGTAGATCCAAACAGCCGCTGACGAAGGACGCTGCCGCAGAAGAAGGGCAGCTAAGGTGGCGTGTAACGTCAGACGGACAGAGCGGAACAGAGCAAGGACACGGAGGGGAAATGCAATCCTGCAGCCTGTAATATGATATCACTAAGCAGCCATAGAGCTTCATCAATTATCAAGGGTCCAATTAGATAATGCTGTGTTTGCAGACTGACCTGAATGTTCGAAGCCTTTTAGGAACTTATTTTAGTTGCTGACTGCAATTCTGAACGAAGGTGGGAAACATGACATCAGCTTTTTACTGCCAGCATCAGGGATGAACAATAAGAAATACTGTAAACTGTTAAGTATTGTGTAAAGAGTTGACATTTTTTTGATCAAACCAGTGAAACCTTAGCAAACATTTAAACCGATCAATTATTCAGTGAATTAATCTCCTTGATCCCAAAAAACAGAAGATAAACTCTACCCATCAGTCTAACAACATTTTACTTCTGTAGCCACAGCTAATTACACGGCCAATCACATCTCATCTGCTACGTCACGAACACGTAAACAGCCAGTCAAACAGCTTTGCACTGCTGAGGTGTTTGCAGAGTAAAATCACAGCCTTTCACTAACGTTTCAATCAATGAATTGGTGCAGCTCAGGTTTTCTGCAGGGTAAACGGCCACAGCAAAATAAAAGAATGAATTAAAGGTTTGGGAAAACAATGAAAAATATATGATACGGCGTACTGTGGACTTATTCTAACCGGAGATAATAGACCAGTGTTCCCAGCTTAGACTTTACGAGCTATATTATGGGATCTTTCAGACCGCTCTGGATAGCAGCGTCAAACACAGCTTTTTCATTCCTGATACCACAATGATATTGCAGCTTTGAGAATTTGCCGATACTGATATTATATTAGCACAAATCACACCGTCTTTTATTACTTGTTTTATACTGTAGGAAGTTAGAAAAGTTTTCCTGGATTCTGTATCAATTTGAGAATCCATGAAAAAACATGATCAGGAAAAACCTCATCTGGGATCGATTTCAACACCTTGTCTTGGTGTGAAATGCACAGCGTCTTCACAGGTCTGACTAATAAATCAATCAAACAGCTGCAGCTGATCCAGAACGCTGCTGCTCGCGTTCTC
>JAUZNJ010037957.1:0-11259 GCA_034780135.1 Jordanella pulchra | reverse complement strand
ACTTTTAACTAATCTGACTGTGTGATTTGAATGAATTGTCTTTGTGAAGTGCCTTGAGATGACATGTGTTGTGATTTTGCGCTATATAAATAAACTGAATTCAAATATGCAAAAAAGAGTGACTGAACTCACTTATGTAAAGCTATTTGCTGCACACTTGATTTTTTTTCTTTTTTGAAATAAACAGCAACAAGCCAAAGCTTATTCTAAACTGTTCTTTACTGTTCTGCTTCATATAAATGTATGCAGTAAGATGATGCTGCCAGTATTATTATTATAGCTGCCACTGTTAATGCCTGGTTTATGCTAGACCCATCTATGTGCAGAAAGTCGTAGACAGTTTCTGCAGCATTTTATTCTCAGTGCCTTTCTTTACCTGCTGTACCTAATATTCAGGACGACTCTAGGGTATAAAACAGCACACAACAAGCAGAAGAGGAAAACATTGTTGTTTTTGAGCCTTTTTAAAGCATGTTTGTGTCGTCCAAGAGTGACAGCAGTTTTGGTGAGATTTATGGACCATATTTCTGCATAGTCACTATTTTTTCCAGGTTCCTGGTGTGGAAAATTCAGAGAGTCATGAATGCTAACATGGGTCAAGCATGAATTAGCTTTTATTCATGCACAGTTAAGTGTCCATATCAAAGATTAGGAGCTCATTTTTTCAAATTGGCAGAGCGCCTGCCTGTGACGGCCCTGGGTGTACGGTTTGAAACTCTATTAGTGGAGTATTTATTCACAGACGTTCTGTCTTAATTCCAAAAAACAGAGACCTGTGTAATGTTTATTTTGGATGGAAATCACCTTAAACAACTGGAAATAAGCTATATCCCATCCAGGACAGTTCAGGAATACCAGTAAATCTACTTTTGTTCTTTGTTACATGAAGAGTGAAGAATTCGTATCAGTTTCAAAGAAAATAAAATCTCAAAGATGGTTGCCAGAAAGACACATATTAAAAAAAAAAAAAAAAAAAAAACAGGAAGAAGACATCCTGGGTGTAGAAGACTTAAACCAAACAAACTGAGACATTGTGCTCCCAAAGTGCAGGATAAATAAGCAGTTAAAAAAAATGCAGATGTAAGGCCTAATGTTGTGTAAAATTCGACAGGACCATCCAAACACATGAAGATGCTGCAATGTAAATCATTCTACTGTAGCTCCTGTTTCTTCTTTAGGCTTTTTGTCTTATTAGAAGCCAAACTGAGATTCCAGCCGGAAGTCTTCCAGTATTTAACAGTTTTTTTAAGCCCTGTATTTTGCTCTGAATACCCTGTCTGCTGAACAAAACAACCCCCAGAGCCTGTTGTTCTGTCTACCAGGTTCTACTGTGGGGATGCTGTGTCCAGGGGAGAAATGCAGTGTTGACTTTTAGTCACAAATAATGTTTTTAAGTAGCCCAAATTCAGTTTTGGTACCATATTAGCATCTTCTTCCACCTTCTGTGTGTCAGTCTTCAAACAGAGCCTCTTCCTTCTTTAAGGATGGCTTCGTCCTGCCAATCCTACATGTAGATCAGATCTGTGGAGTGGACAAGTAATACCTGTTCTATAGACAGATTCCAACATCTGGGCTGTGGATCTCTGCAGCTTCTCCAGAGTAACAGCAGTGCTGCTGGCTGCTTCTGACTGCTTTATTTCCTAAGGGTCAGTTCGATTTTTTTGTAACAATTAAATATTCTATAGAGGGTAAGGCAAACCTGTTATTATGTATATATGTCATATTCTGCACCAAGTTTTAAAAGTTCTTTATATAAATCTTGAGAGGGGCTCTGAAAATTCTTAATATCGAAATCTGCTAAATCTGCTATTTGATTCTTCTTTTTGTGTGATTTAGTTTTTTGTTTGCTGCTATATAGGATATCCTCTGACCATGAAGATAAGACCTCAGAACCTACCAGACAGATGAAATAGAGACATCTGGTGTCACGTTAATTCAGGGGTTTACTCTTTTTATGGGAGTTCTGGGCAAAACTTGTTATCCGTAAACAGAACTGCACATTCTTCAACTCAGTCAAGAAATTTAGAAGATACTGGTTTCTTCTCCCCTTTAGCCTGTCTGTCTCTAGAGGTCAGGTGAAAAGACAGATGAAAAGAATGAACCACAATAAGGCTACAGGTGCAAATGGTGTCTGAGCCAGAGTCCTAAAGGTTTGTTCAGAACGGCTTTTGGGGATTCAACAAAACCTTTATAATCTTAACTTGACCCAGGAGATGGTTCCAGTGTTGTGGAAGATCTGCCTTGTTCCCGTACCAAAGAAAATTCAACAATCAGTCTTCAAAATGGATGGTCTTGGACACACTGAATTAAGAAAGAGCCTAGTTATAGTTACTAGTTACCTCTCCTAAAAAATAATTGAGTTATTGCTCATTTTAACAATCTGAACTTAAATGTACAAAGAATAAACAGTTTTCAAATGTTTAAGCATTATTTCCAGTGTGAAGATCAAGTGTTTATGGCTAAAGCATTAACCGGAGCCAATAAAGACAGGAAATTATTGACAGCTGTGTAGGTGAGAATAATATAACATTTAAGAGAGTTATTACCAACACAGGTCAAATTCGTTTAAAGACTGAAGCAGGATTTATAAATAAACACTCACTCTGGCCATACTGACTGTACTGGAAACTGCCAGCTGTTACGACTGGGTCCGTGCTGTAGCCAGTTGTGCTGTATGTGGTTTGGCAGTAAGAATCAGATGAAGGAAGGCTATCCACCATCTTAACTGAGAGCTCTGCTGAATGCTGACTGCAGTTGGCTTGCCTGATATTGTGTAACGAAGAGTCCAAAGCCCTTGGAAGAGGTGACAGTGAGAAGTCACGGTGTGGCTGTGAGGAAACGCTGCATGAGTTACTCAGGACGTTCATAACCTGCACACAGAAAAGAGGTTCTTTAGGATTTCCACCAAGCTTTTTCAACTTAAAAAAAATCATAAAGATAGATTGGTTAAAATGTAATCTATCTAAAGAAAACCAGCTGATTGTATCGAGTTATTGACTTACAGCATTGGGACATTCTGGATGAGCTTATATAGCAGCAGCTCTCAGCTGCTAACATTATTTTGTTAACTTTACAGTAATTTCCTCAAATCATGTAGCAACAGTGGAAAAGAAAACTCCCCTTTGATAGGAAGAAGCCTTCGGTAGAACCAGGCTTAATGGCCCCCTGCCATGACTGACTGGAGGTTTAAGCAGGCAGAGCAGAGAGTAATAGAAGCTCTAATATGGGGAAGGTTAAAATGGTTAAAAGGTTAGTTGCAGTAGTATCTCCTCAAGTGACTTCACAGCAGAAAAACAGCAGCGCAAACAAAGTCTCGGTCAGGAAATTAAAGACAACACACACAGTTAGTCACAGTAAAAGCTCACCCAATAGCTATGAAAGAGACAGAGATAACCACTGGACAAAGTGGACCGTCTATACATGAGATCACCAAGAGCAACCATATTATGAGAGGTGAAGGGTAAGAGAGTAAGAGAAAGTGTGGGTGTGTGTGTGTGTGTGTGAGAGAGAGAGAGAGAGAGAGAGAGAGAGAGAGAGAGAGAGAGAGAGAGAGAGAGAGAGAGAGAGTGTGTTGTGGAGTGGTTGAAGGGGACACAACCAAAGATAATCATCTAACCATACTTGCCGGACCCTGATGTACGCTGTACCCCCCTCAACTCCCTCAGGTTAATCCTGAGAGAAAATAGAAACGGAACAATAAACAGAAGTCTAGAAAACAACAAAGAAAACTAAACTTGAAAATTCTAATTAATTGCAGAACTAGATTGTTGGTGTTCCTGGATTTACCAGCTTCTCTGAGACGGAACTAGTATGGAGAATACCATCCCCTTCACTGGATGATGGTTGCTTTCTGTGGTACCTTCTCCTATCCGTGACCCTGTTCTGGGTGTTGCTGTCCTGCATTTAGGAATGAATCTCCCAGACAAAAGAGGTAATGTGAGATGGCATTCAGGAACTCAGACAGGAGCAAATCAGTGCAAGAGCACTGGCAGAGAGAGCACCAGAACCAGGAAGAGGCTGTCAGCTGTCCTCCCTCTGATCTAAGATACCACAGCGAGAGATCAGAGAAGCCCCCTGGGAAAACAGTGCGCCAGAGCGGGGGAGAGGTGGCAGCCCCCCAGGGCTAGCTCAGGAGGAGATCGGAGGAACATAGCAACAGATCAGAGAAGCCTCTCAGGTAAACAGCACTAGAGCTCCAGAGTACCTTCAGCGGTACATTGGAGAAGCCCGCCAGAAGGACAAAATAAAAAGAAGCTATGGCTTGCTAATAGAGTACTGCTGGAGATGGAAGGAGAAGCTTAGCACAAAACAGTCCTTCTAGGACTAAATCAAAAAGGCTTTTTAAAAGCCATCCACAAGCGTCTTAGAAGCATCCCCCACTTCATCCTTTGTCAATACTATTATCTCTAGCTTCAATTTTGAATTAAAAAGGTTTGTCTACACTGCGTCCTTCACTGTGGGTCTTAGCCATAGAGATAACATGGTAATCCTTTGCTGAAGCTGTAAAATTCACATTCGTTGTGAACGTACCTTTAAAACGCCAAGCTATAAATGGTGTTGTAACACAATAAAATATAGCTGTTGCTATGTAATCATACCAAGGGTGAGATAAGACTCCACAATCGTAACATCAGCAGGCAATTACATTTTAGTTGTGTGAGGTTGGAGAACGTAGTAGAGGTTGGAAAAATAGTCCCTATGTCCTCCAGCAGTCTAAGACTATAGCAGCATAACTATAGAGATCCCACAGGATAACCTGAGGCCCTCTAACTATATGCTTGATCATAAAGGAAAGTTTTAGGTTAGTCTTAAATGTAGACAGATTGTGTGCCCCACAGACTAAAACTGAAAGCTGCTTTCACATGAGAGGAGCCTGATTACTAAATGTTCTGTCACTAATACTTACAGGCAACCAGCAGTAAACCTGTAATCTGAGAGGTCTATCAGAAAGATAGGGAAGAGGTAGACCTAAATTTCTCCTATTAAAGATGAAGTTTATTGATTTAAGGCTATATGTGTCAGAAATCGGGTTAGGTGAGGAGGTGAGGCAGAACGCCAGGAGACCCAGATAAGGTGATGATGAAGGTTTATTTACAAAAACTAAAAAAGGAAAAAGATCATCCACAACTCTGGCGGCACGGCTGAGCGGAAACCAGGGCTCACGCCGGTAGCAACAGAGTGAACGACATGGTTTACTAAACTAACTGAAGACTAAGACTCTGGACACCAGACAGAAGACTGTAGACCAGGGGTTTCAAACTGGTTCCAGAAAGGGCCGTGTGGCTGCTGGTTTTCTTTCCATCGAGGCAGTAGCACACCAGACTCCAGTCATAGCATCAAGTCAGTCTAGTCTTAACCTGATGACTTGATGAGATGAATGGAGTCTGGTGTGCTACTGCTTGGGTGGAAAGAAAACCAGCAGCCACACGGCCCTTTCTGGAACCACTTTGACACCCCTGCTGTAGACAATAGAGCAGGACAACTAGACCAGGACCCGACAAGGACGCAGATACACAAGGGGCATTAAATACACAGAAGGTAATCACAGAAACAAGGCACACCTGGGAACTAATCAAGGGGAGAAAGAAACGTCACAGAGACTCGGGCACACACAGAACTTAGAAAATACACAGAAAAACACAGATCATGACAATATGTAAGAAAGAGAATTTAAATTTTATTGTGGATTTTACCGCAATTAATTGAAAGGAAGCTAAAATAAGCATGATAGGTTCTAAAACATGACTGAATCTCTTTGAAAACAATCATTGTGGTGTAAGGGCCCCCACACTTGGTTAGTAACTATTAAAAAAAAAATCAGACAAGAAAAGAAGATTCGATATTGGAATGTAAACAATTGGATCATCTCGAGGAAAAAGCCTGTGCTAAATGTCCCTGTACATGGGAAAGATAAACCATATGTAAAAGGTAGGTCCAAACAAAATTAGGGGCCTGTTAGAAGAAGTAAAACAGCAAACAGAAGGGTTTAAGTGTGTTACAATTTAAACACGGAAAGCTAATGTTGAAACAGTCAAAGGCACTGTAGCTATCAATTGGCTATGTACAAATCAGTAAATCAGACTGAAAGATGGCTGCTACTCCTCCTCCTAACCCACTATTTCTGGGAATGGTTTAATTTAAATAACAAGAAGGAGTTGAATTGCTTTCTGCAGGTTTCAGTGGGAGAAAATAAATCAATCTGATAATCACTAATAAGGGATTTACTAAAGAGTCTTTAACAAGATCTTATATTCAGTAAACCACATTCCATTGTTTTTCTTATGCTCAGTCTGAGCTGAATTATTTTGTATGAAGTTTTCATTATTTTGTTTCTTTTAGATAGATTTCTAATCTGTTATATTTTAGGCTGTCAGCATTTTGGAGAAATGATCAATTCAGACAAATTCCAAGAAAGGAGAGGTGCTCCATACAAAATGGATCTTTGTACCAGGGAGCCAGCAGAACCTTACCAACAAAAATCAGAGATACAATCTGCTGTTCCCTAAACCAGACCTTGTCTAGTCCTCGGCTGCTCCTAGATGCATAGGTGCTGTTATGAAGATGCTGCACCACTCTGTTATGGTGAAGCTGGGCCTAAAAGCAAAGCTAATGTTCCTATCCTCAACCATGGTCAGGAAATCTGGATATTGACCGAAAGAACAAGATCTTGGATGCAAGTGGCTGAAATGAGCTTTATCTGCAGGGTGACAAGGCACCTCAGCCACATGGTGAGGAGCATCGGGAGAGGGAGAGACTCAGAATAGAGCCATTTCTCCTCCAGGTAGAGAGGAGTCAACTAAGGTGGTCTGGAAATCTTTTTTCGGATGCCCCTCAGGAGGTGTTCCAACAATGTCCTTCTGGAAGGAGGCCCAGGGAACAACCCAGGACACAATAGAGTGCCTGGCCTAATAGCACCTCAAGATCTCCCCAGAGGAGCTGGAGGACGTGCCTGGGAAGAGGGAAGTCTGGAAGTCTATGACAGGACTGGTCAAACGGAAGACAAGTATGAGAACTTTGCAAATAGAAACAAAACGGGACAGGGCACTCAAAAAAGGGTTTCAGTGAATAGTTCTCCCATGTTCCATATGAGATGGTAAAGTAAAATAAAATCCAATAAAGGTACAGAACCATGTTATCTTATCAAGCATGCATATTCATAAGCATTACAGAATTAACAACAATGGTGATCAAAGATGTTTGCAGGACAAATGACAATCACTCACCATGACTGTCCTTGTTTGGGGCCAACATTGTATCATGCAGATGCCTTACATTCTAAACTTGCTATCAGTATAAACTTATAATTTGGCAAAATAAATTGTGATTCTTTTTATGTTATTTTTTTTGTAGTTCTTAATCATACTAATCCTTATGGTAAAGACACCGATGAATACTGGGAAGTGTCAACAGTATTTGTTATTTTCCCATCTAAAAGCAAATGCGTTTAAGCATGAAAATGCATACAGTTTTTAAAAAATCCCACAGAATTTACATATTTACACTGTAGATCAGATTTCACCTTAAACTTATGCTAAAATGGGATTAAGAGAAAAACATTTTAAGTTACAAGATTTAAAAAACATACCATCCTGTCTAACATCTGTGTTCAGTATTTTTTATCTTGACTGCCACATCCATCTTATTTGTCCAATACCTAAATTCATTCAAAAAGGAAAACAAATGCTTTGCCCCTTTATCTACTGAATTAGAATCTTATTTGCATGTTATCTGTGATGTCTATCAATGCACTCCATGACTCTGTATTTGCTAGAAAAAAATCAAAATATTTTTGCTTATCTTTAGGATACACAGATATCATAGCATCTGAGTTGACAGAATGCCCAATCAAAGGGCTTAGATTTACTAAATTTACCAGCAAATGAAACTTAAAGCAGACAATTGTCTCCCTGACAGTAGCAGAGAAACACAGCCATTTCTCAACTATAGACTGCTGGAGGACGGACAAATACATGTCCCGCCTCTTTCCCCAAAATTGAAGATTCTTCTCTCAGTTAGTTTTATTGAGTTCTGAATATGCTTTCATTGTTTTTAATTTAAAAACAACTAAATACATAAGTGCATGAAGTAAGGCTACATCTTATTCAGAAGGTGGGGGTTGGAGCTGCAGAAAAGACCCCCACTCACACACTCATCCCCCTTCCACCTCCTTATCTCAGGCCGACAGTTGTCAGGAATCACAAGCAGAGGCCTGAGTTAGAGAGGCAGACAGGCAAGCCTGGGGATATGGATCAAAGAGACAGAACTGGAGAACCAAAGCAGCTCTGATCCCCTACAACACCAGCCTCACTTGCTGGTTTTCTTTTTCACCCCAATATCATATAGAAAGTATAAAAGCTGTCTTTGGCATAAACCTTCCTCACACAACATTCCAAGGTGAAGATGTAAAATATGTCACTTATTATGGTGTGATTTGCTTAGTTCACATGTGAGATAATGTTATTTTTAGTTATTATTTACTTTTTGATTGAAAATGAAACATTTCCCCAGTACGAAGGATGCAGCTTAGATTGGTGGTGGTTGTGTGGAAGGATACCTTTAAGCTATAAGGCTTTAAATGAATTTATCCAAATAAGTTCATTTTTCATCTTTAAATGGTGCAGCAAGAACTTTAAATGCAAAGCTTAAGCTTTTCTATGTGAAAATTACATTGACAGGGAGAGAGTTTAAGAGGCTTTCCTTCTGGCAGTAAAACCACAAATCAATCAATGTGCAATTTAAAAAACTGACTGGAGACAGCACTTTGACTTTGTTTTAGTCAAAGTGCAATGTAACACGTTCTAACTGAATTATTGACCACCAGACCAACTGGAGCCTTCTTGCGATGTTTACACAGGATTTTTAAAACTAATCATACAAAAGCGGGGCATTTAAGACTCATAACTACAACTTTTTTATTAAAATGATAAATAAAAAAACAGAATATCAACAGAATGTCTAGAGTGGTTCCTATCACCTATCATTCCCTACCACTTATATTGATTTATTTCAATTGCTTACTTGAAAAAGTTTTCACTCAGGTCTTTCCACCTGCAAAGACACACTGTCTGGTTGTGATAAGTTGTTTGGGACAAAAAAATAATCCTCCCACAACAAGCCCTCAGTGTTTATTCATAACATTTTACTCTTTTCTCCAACTGTCTGTAATTCTTCAGATTGTAATAATACTGAGAAATGTCTCCTCCTCTGCTTTACATTTTCTCAAATTAAAGCAGCCCAAAAAGGAAGCAAAAAACAGGGTAAACATTGGTCAAGCATTTGTGTGTTGGTGGTATCTTTAGCAAACAAAGGGGATCAGAAGCCTGGTTAGGAAAGGTAGGTGGTAACCAAAGGTCAGCCGGTACCTTGTACAGTTTAAAGGGGCTCTTTTGCAAGTGGGGTAGTGTGAGATGACTTAAATGTGTTGGCAGTAATACCACCCTTCTCAATAGAGCTCAATTCAATCAATATAGCTTAATAAAATCTACACATTTTTGAAAAAAAACTCAGTTTCCCCTTAGTTTCTAAGTAGCTATTCGTAACATGACTAATGATAACATGTTTAGCTAAATGTTATTCTTACAGCCCGTTCTCTCCAGAAATGTGTTTGCATGGATAGTTGGCAAACATTTTTTTTAAGGAAATGGGATGCCGGTTTCACAGAATCCATGATATCCTGTTTTTTAAGGACCTTCAAATTTTTAAAGCCTTTTAAAGCCCGTAACTATAGCAACTAGTTGATCTTTTTTGTTTGCTTGTTTATTTACAACCAGCAGCAGCTGATAATCATATCAAAAGCTGAAAAGGACTACATCCACAAGTCAAAGGTGAGCTGAAAGGGAGGCACTGAAGATGCAGAGCCGAAACAAGGAGAAGAGAGGAAAAGGAAATTCAAAATATTTCTTCAGTCGATTATTATGGCCAATAAGAGATTTTATGTATATTTGATGGATGAACTTCAACCCCTAGCAAAGAACCAGAGAGAATATTGGGAATGCAGTGTTATGTGTTTTGCTGAAACAAATGCAAGATTCATTTTACCATCTCCAAAATCTCTCGTTGAGCTTTCTGACCATATTGTCAAAGATTCAGTGGGCAGGTAATAGCAAGGATGTGGGTTAAAAGAACTATAAATTACTGTGAAATTTGATCTCTGTAGGACAAATACTGAACTGTTGGCACTATGATTTTGTCTATAACGCTGGGAGTTTAGAGCTGTTTTTTGGAATCTGTTTATGTTACACCATTTAGAAAATGTCCTTAAATCCTTTATTGAATGTTTTGTGTTTTAGTGTTTGAGTAAAGTTATTCTTCATTTTACCATTTGACAAAGACCCCAACAACAAACCCATGCTTATTCTAATCACCATCAAGCAGGCTGATAGTAACTTTATTATGTTCCTAATTAAGGAGGTAGCTGTTTAAAATGTTAAAAAAGCCTCTTTTTTTGGGACTATAACATCGTTAGAAACAAACTAGGTCATCTAGGCAAAGGATACACTAACAAAAAATCTGACCTCAATACAAAGGCTTTTTTTAGATGTTTCAGATAACAAAATCTTGTAGGTCATGCCAGCATCCTCTACTCTTTTTCCTGTGCTATAAGTTTACTGCGAGGAGTCTAAGCCATCCTGTACCTCCCATACGCAATCAATTTTAACTAGTTTCCCAAATGACTTCATCGCCATTTAATTTTAGGCTATTCGTGTTTGGTCATTTAAGTGTGCGAGAGACCCCCAATTAGCCTCCACATGCTAAAAAAAACAACAATCATATCACAAGATGTTCTGTACAGTTTTTTAACAGCTTGCCTGTAAAGCCACCAGGACCTGGGCTCGTATTCACCTTCACCTTTCTAAATACAAATATGGCATTCAGCATCTCACCTTGAAAGTAGAGTAGATTGAGAATATGGTGATTTTATATATTTCACAGCAAAACGCTGGGTGTCAATGACTTGATTTGTGATAATCAAATCGATTTATGCTGTCTTACAGAAACTTGGTTGCACCAAAAGGATTATGTGAGCATAAATGAGGCAACTCCCTCTAGCTATTTCAATTTTCACATACCCAGAAAATCTGGGCGAGGAGGAGGAGTAGCAGTAATCTTTCAGTCTGACTTACTGATTAGCACAAAGCCAGTTAATAGTTACAATTCTTTTTGAACATTTAACTCATAGTTTCCCTCATCCAAATTGTAAAGTAACAAAACCTCTTCTGTTTGTAACTTTGTATCGTCCACCAGGTCCTTACTCTGAAT
>JAUZNJ010037956.1:0-11260 GCA_034780135.1 Jordanella pulchra | reverse complement strand
TGTAGTATGCCAGGCTTCACTTATATAAGTGTAACTTGCAGCTGGCAAAAGTTCTTTACTTGACAATATTAAAGTCTGTACAAAATGAATCAGGTGTTTAGTAAACAATGAGGTTTTATCTGAGATGTCTGCATTCAAGTCACCCATAACATAGATACTTTTTGACTTCTCATTTTGCATAAAAGAGCTAATATAAGCAAGTTTACTAAGGTATTCTTCTTCGTTATGATGACATTCATATGGAGCATAGACATTTAAAATAATAAACTCTTTGTCAAGCTGTTTCATGTGTAAAGCAATGCACCAATCCACACCTAATCTCGTGACATTTATCACTGAGTCCAAGCTTTTTTTTTTCATAATATAGCCACCCCTCCTGGTATCCTTCCTCTTTTAATTCAAAACCGAGGTCAGTAGTAGATTCTCCAGCACCCAGGTAAATGTCATTGATAGAGTTTAGTCCTTTTAAATCTTGTTTGGCTAAAAAAGTTTCTTGCAAGCACAAGATGTCGCAATGTAGCAACAACTGGTCGACAACCAAACGGCGAGCTTTATCGTCTGCACTCTGCCCTAAGCGCAGGCCACGACACACAATGACACACAAGGAAAATGTTTCTGCATAGATGAATTAAAAAGTACAGAATAAACCTTGCTGATTAATATTTTACCTGATAGGAGCAGATGGATAATGTATGACTGTTACTCATGCAGATTTCTCTACACTTTACTTGTTAACTCACCTTGCCCTCAAGAAGCTGTTCTGGTCTGATGAAACCTTTCTGAGGTGCGCTGTTGGCCTGGCGACGAGAACCACCTACAAGACACACATCATAAATCCTGGGGGATGTTAAACACTTTTAGGTTTAACTAAACACACTAATAGGACACTTAATGGAAGAAAAAAGAAACACAGAGAGGAGGTTATACCAAATATTTAACAATGAAAAGGGTTGTTCATTCATTCTTTTCACACACACCTTTAGATAAATGCAGATTGAAAAACTACACAGCGGGATTCTCCAAACACAATTACAGAAGTAAAGAAATGCATAACTGAAAAGATTCCCGACGTGTTTTTCTTTTCTTTTTCTGCACCTCTGACCACAGCATCAAAAGGAAAAGATCTGCATCCATCAGGAATTCAGCTGCAGGGTTTCTCACCTGCTATCTGCTCCATGTCACTGTTTGCTTCACAGAGCAGAAACACCAATATGCTGCAGCAAACGTGCACAAACAGCAGGTAGAGGATTTAAAATCTCTTTCATATGATTCCAGTTATTTTTTGCTTCGCCGACAAAAAAAATTATAGCTTCCTACGACAAACACAATGGGCAAAGAATTAACACACAGAATGGGAAAGGCTGAGCCGAATAATAGAATCACAAAAACACAAATTAGGATTCAAACTGAAACCTCTTCAAGCCAAATGTAAATACCCAAAAAATCAACATGGCCACTTGTACAATAATACCCAGTCAGGCTCCCACTATAAAATACACATTCTAAGTTTTTGACAGTAGGGGCTTTTGAAAATAGCAGCTCATGTTGCATTCAGGTACAGTTGGGACACTAGGCTGTTGAAACATTAGATAACTCCAAAGTGATTCAAATTGTTTATTCTCAGATATGGACAGTCTTTAAAAGAATATCTTTAAAGTACTATAGTAATAAAAATAAAAAATATATATATAACTGATCAGTTTCATACCTTCATCTTTTTAGAGTTCTGGAGCTAAAATTTAATTAATTTCAGAACCAAACAAACAAAAAAAATAGTTTTTCTTGCTGACCAAAGTTAAACAATTTTGTATTTTATTCATTTTTTATGATTGAAAGGTAGTAAACTATGTTTTGAAACCCATGTATGTAATGAACCACTGTTTAATATTAATAATGATCTTTATTACTTTCTTTTCCAACAGCGGATGAACAAAAAGGCTCTCCTCACTGTTAGCAAAACAGCTAACATTCCTACATAAACTATCCAGCTAATAATGTAGTTATGCCCAGTGATCTATTTCATACCAATAAAACCGTGGAAAAAAAGGAAAACCTTGAAAATCAGCCATTTGATTGGATTTCATGATGTTAAATAAAGAAATAATAATAATAAATAATGTTTTTTTTTTTAGTTTTCACATCAAAACCAGGCTTCAAATGTATTTCTTATTTCATGTCCCTTTGAGATTAGTAACGTTTTCTTTTTGTTTTTTTCCTTATCTAAAAAAAACTCACCAAAACCATTAATTCTCCCCTAATCCTACACATGTGAATAAGTTTCTATTATTATATTTGTATCCCAAATAGATAGAAACTGACTAAAAAGAATAAAATGTCTATTATAGATACCCCCTTTTCGTAAAAGATAAATTACAAAAAAAAACAATAACACTAATATGGGTGCACCTCTACATCATTAAACAAAGACTGGCTGTTAATGAAGTCTAACATAATACAGACTCACACAACTCAGCTATCTTCACTACTCTAACTTCCTCACCTTTTATTTCAGCTTTTCTAGGGGTTTTCCTTATTTTGCTTGAGACTTCAGGCCCCTGGTCGCCAAGGGAACTGCGAGCACCACCTAGAGGAAAAGTATTTGGCCCTTAAGCTAGTGTCAAAACTTATCCTTAGCTTTTACTTTTCACAAAGTTTAAGAGAGAAAAAAAATATAGACGTCATGTTTGTTCTATTCTACATACTTCTGTTTGGATTTTTAATTTAATTCTGGGCTTTTGTCATTTACTTAGCCTCTTATATGATCTGTGTTACAAAAAACGAACCTAAAATCTGAGCAAAAAAGATCCGGGAAAATTAAAAAAATAGGTTCTCTTACCCGTCAGGAGGCTAAAGAGCTGAAGCTTCCCTGACATCTGAATCTCTTTTCTGCTTACCCCCCCTTTAAACTGAACTGCTTGATCCCAACTTCAAGCTTTACCCTCTTTCTCCTCCTCTGACTGATGTCTTTTGCCTCAGCTGCTTTAACCCTCTCCGATCGAGCATCTCGCCTTCCTCACTTCTTAACCCTCCGTAGATGAAAATCCTCCAAGTTTCACACCTGAACATTTGCAAAGAAACTTAGCTTTGAGCGCCTCCTCCAACCAATGCAAACCCTGGAGGTTTTAGTAGTTCACAAGAATCCTAATGCTTCTGCAGACAGATGTGAGGGGTTTATGGGCTGAGAGAAAAAGGTGTTTTTATTGGTTTCATAGGTGAGCTAAGGTCAGTCTTTATTCACTCTGTTTCATTTCCGGTTAGCTAGAGAGCAATAACAACTGACTGTGAAACAAAAGGAAACAAAACATTCCTGTGGATTCTGGAGATCCAGAAAGTATGCGCAGATTTAATAGCATTTACTATTAAATCTGGAATCATGATCGAGATAATCTCTCAGCTGGGTTTAGTAGGCTGGGGATGTTATAGACAAGATATGTTTATTGTAGATTTTTCAAGTAAATTGGGAATTAGTTTGAGTTTGCTGACTTTAAAACAGTGTTCTAGAATGAGAAAATAAATGACAGGTCACAATTTAAACCTTTATGGATTTAGAAAACATCACAGGCTTTGATGTGTTTATAAAAGCATTGAATTCATCAAGAAATATAAAAGCGTGAAACATATCTTCTGGTTCTTTTCCTTATTACAAAGAAGAACAGAAGGAGGCTTCTGTGAGATTTACCAGTTAAAAAATAAGTGTTTAAAGTATCATTGTACCATGAAGGAAGAATATGCAAATCCAAATTTCCTGTATAAAGTCTTCAGGTAGAGTTTATCAGATGTTGGGTATTTAGCTTTTAGTTCAGGTTTTTATATTGGATCTTTCTTGAAGTATAGATTTTAATTGTTTGAGTTAGAGTTTTTATAACACAATGAATTATTAAGAAACTAAAGTACACATATTGTAACTACACCTTAGAAGAACGACATCTCTGAATCCACAACATACCAGTAGAATTCTGCATTGAATTATAACAGAGCTTCTCTTTCAGGACTCACTGCCCTGCATGTTGTAGATGCTTCCCTGCTTCCAGAAAACTGATTTAAATCAAGGGATGGTTAACAGGTCTCTGGAAATACAATCAGGACACATAGAAAGGATGAAGGATGGTGAGTCCTGAGAACCAGGGTTAGGATCTGGATTGGATCAATTTGATCATTGTGAATATAGATGGTAAAAATAACTGCATGAATTGATCACTTTTAAGAAAAACTGAATGCGGCCTAGTGGGTCTTCTAAGATCTAAAGAAAAGCTCCACCCTGCTGATATCTATTGCAAAAAATAGAGGTCTAATACATGTCAATAAATTGTCTGTTACGTCAAGAAGATTAGAATATAAATCTGCTTGTTTACAGGATTAAAGATCGTTGAGGGGAGCGCAAAACTAAAACACTTACTGGGCATTCGTTCTATTGGTAAAATTATATTAGAGCCTGTTTTTTTTTTATTTTTAAAAAAACTGGAGCGAAGAAATAACTTCAATAGTGGATGCAGTATATGCAGAATACTGCTGTTCATCTATGATAACCACAGGGAACTTAATGGCCCAGATAAAAGTCAGTCAGGTCCTGGAAATCCTTGGTACAAAATAATAAAACCAAGCATTTATGAGAAAAAATATAAAATATATATATATATATATATTATAATTTGAAAGAGCAAGACAACATTCTGTAAAGGTCCGACAAAATGTTTAATCTTCCATTTATCTTCCATGATAAATGAAACTAGTGATGTCCTTTGTGTAATGATTGATACCGACACTGACCTGATACGTTATTACTGAGAATCATGCAAACTTATGTTGCTCATTTCGTACAGTTAATTGTTAGAAAAAGTTTGATCCAGTGATATTTAACAAACAGAGGAATAGGAAACATGAGAACAACTGAATTTTGTATTATTAACCACTGGGTTTACATAAAGTTTGTGCAAAAGTTGTGTTTCTCTCAGCTTGCTTAAACCACAGATGTTGTTTGCTATATTAACATGTTTATATTATGGCTGATTTCTAATATCACTATGGAATCAGATCATCCTTTAATGAAACTATCAAAGAATATCAGAAAAGTTCACCAAGTTAGAAAAAGAGAGCTGGAAAGACATAAAGGTTTATTGCAGGACAAAGGACATAAATAACTGCATGCAGATTTTAAATTCTGTATCCATTTGTAAACAACTGAGGAGTCCTTGTGTCTCTCACCGTTGCTTTGCTCAGCTGCTGTATTGTGGATCTGATCTCCAGTTTCACCTGCAGATGGAGCCATCTGCACAGACAAATATGACAACAATCAGGTTTCAGGTTTTCTCACATTAGTTAGTTTAAGAATAATACTCTGAATAATAAGAGAAAGACACAAATGTTTCTGCCTCACCTTGACGCCATCATGGTGGTGGCGGCCGTGGTTCCCGTTCTGTTTGCGGCTGCTCTCTGAGCTCTGGCCGCTGCCGGCGCTGCGACTGCTGCCCACGCTGCCTGTGCTGCCGACGCTGTTCCTGTCACCTGATGAAAGACGATGCAACAATGCAAAAGAGTCTCGTAAGGCTGCGTGTTTCATTCTTTTGTTTTATAGAGAAGAAAAGGCTCAGCATGAAAGTAGAAAAACATCAGCCTCATCTTCTTTAACGGAGGTTCTGGGAATCCTTAGTTCTTGCATCTTCAGCTGTAACTATATCTACTATAGGAGTTGCATTGATGGCTCAAGCAATGCTTTAACTCTAAATTTAATTAAAATTAGTAAATGTGATTAAAATTGGACTTTGTTTCCTAATAATTTTTCAATTATTGACAACTTATTGTTTTTCAACACGTCTTTGTTCAACAATAAGTTGAACAAAAATGTGTTGAAGTTTCAATTTTTGCATCCATCTTTTAATTTCAAATATCAATGATTAATGAATTTGTTCATAGAAAAAAAAAATCCCTTCTGAATCAGAATGATTGTTTATACAGTATAACAAAACCACAGTAAATGTTTTAAATGTTTGTTGTCACACCTTCAAGCAAATCAGTATAAACAACAATTATGTATTGATGACTAAATAACATTTCATTGAAAGAACAATTTATTAACTGAATTATAGCAATCGACCTTATTAATTCTAGCTCCAGATTGTTTTTAAGGAAGAGAAGATGAAACACGGTGATGAACATGTCCCTCCATCCTGACTTTTTTTCAGTTTATCACCAACTAATCAATGAGAGACGGAGCCAGTAAACCAGACAGGAAGCCATGCTGACCGGTAACCTTTATGTTCTGCTGCTAGAGAATGTTGGTTGGTTGGGGGGTTACTGGGACGGCATGAGGATAAGGGATTTGCAGGGTGGTTATGGTGAGGCTGTGATGTTGGGACTGAACGACAGAAGTGAGCCAGTGAAGCAGGCTGGTTAAAGGACAGGGTATGGGATGTCTAAAGGTTCCAACCAGGTTAGGAGCTTGGGTAGTTTAGCATTAGATTGAGATGGATTGGCAGGTGTTTGGGGGTCACACACTCTTACCAGTGGGAGAGCTCCTTAGGACCCAAATGTCCTGAGGGGGGGTTGCTTGAGCTGAGAACTGAGAGGCCGGTGAAGCACCTAACAAACACACACACTTTAGACACAGACTACGCCGTTTTCCTGCATCCCACAGGGAGGGGACTGGACCTATGGAGCTGTCAATGAGCACCAGGAGGATCTGTGAGCAGTGGAGGGGGGGGAGTGGGACTGCAGACCCGTGGACAGAGACACGTAAAACAGCCGACCGTCATAAACATCAGATAAAGCTATAAAACAGAGACAATGAGGATTTTTTATTGATCTAATATGATTCTACAGTCATTTAGAGGCGCTCTTTATCTGCTCCTTTATATATCGATCGTTGTTTGGTTTCCTTTCTGCTTCTAGATGTTTAACATCTCAGTTAACAGTATTTAACTCAGAGTGTCTTTGTCTGGTACCCATGTGTTTTAGCCATCACGCATCAGTTTGTATTTTGTGGAGTTAATTTATTTAAAATATGTAAAAAGAGTGATTCATGCAAAGTTTTAGTCTGAATTGTATCTTATCATACATTATTTTTTGATGATTTTTTTATTAAAAAAAAACTATGCACCGGCCTGCAAAAGGTGAACATGAAACACCGAAAAACAGGGAAATGTGAATCTAACAGGGTAGATTGTAATGGATTACCAGGATAATCCATTATAATCTACTTATAGCTAACCTTTCTTTGAAAAAAGTCTAAAGTAATCTGTGAATAAATCAATGCTTGGCCACTGTTTTATCTTATTCAAGCAATAAAATGTTTTATTGACGGTTTTGGCAACCAGCTAAAATCTGGTTTCACTGAAAATTGCATCAGACTAATAAAAATTGACTTACTAAAAAGTTGTGTTATGACATTGCTATGACCCACCTAATGATGAGGAAGACTGCTCACATAGCTGACAGCTACTGAGACCCTCCACTAGGAGGTGAAGCTTCAAACGTTCAGCTGGCTTCAGAGGACTGTATCCAAAAATAACAATGGAAAGTTGTGTGGAAGGAAGAAATGTAGAAGAACTATCTGCACAAGTTTTAAGGGGACAGGAAAGCAAAGCGACCAGAAGCATTAGGGGGAGATTTCAAATGTGTGGAGTCAGAGCTTTCAGGACCACCATATACTGATGTATCCATGCAATTAGCCTTAGTTGTTTTTCTTCCAGTGTCTCTAACTAATACAAAAAGAAACCCAACCATCAATTTAGTCTGGACATTATATGAATTTAATTTCAGTTTACTGAAACATCTGTTTTAATTCATATTTCTATCGGTCTGAGTTAATATTTAAAATTTCTGAGGATCTTAAATTGTCGTGACCTTTAATCCATACTGACCTAAACCGAAGAAATCAACACAGGAAGTACATCTATAGTTGCCTTTCCTTTACAAATGTACCCAAATGTTGATATTCTGCTAAATTCGAAAATGCAAACTTCCACAATTGTGGTATTTCCATCGAATAACAAATGCAATTAAAATTGTATGTGAACATGTTTATTCACATGATATGTCTGAAAACAACATGGCAGCAGCGGATGTAAACACATGATATATTTCATCCAAGTCTCTAGAGGGCGCCATCATCCTCCAACTGCTTCCACTCTTCTTCATCTCTCTACAAGGCAGTAAGTTCCAGTTGCAGATCATGTGACTTATATGATGAAGTGTTTTCATTGCATTTTTGCAAATAATAACAATTAACAAAACCACCTCCTCAAATCCTGAGAAAATTTTATAGAAAAACTTGATTTTTTTTTTTTGTGCAAATTACAGTGTTTCCATTCAGTGACTTTATTTATATCATTATAATTTGCACAATTTGATGCTTAATGGAAACACTGCTGTGTGTTCCAAATCACACTATTTAAATGTCACTTTTCAAAAAGGAATCAATTTTAAGAATTTTTTAATGCAACTTAAGAAGACTTAAAATTCTGCTTTCTATTTGTTAAAAAAAAACTAATCTATAAATGCAACTTTTCTAGGAAGTTCAAATTTTGTCGCATTTTTTTTGTCAAGTTTAAAAAAAACTTGCCTTTATTTTCTTACTGTTGTATGAATTAAAACTCTATTTAAAGTGGTTTATATTTGTTTGATTGGTTTAAAGGCCCAAACATTTTTTTTAGATGTATCTACTACACTAAGTAGAAAAACTGTTTGGTTTTTGTTTTGTGATTGTTTTGGCTCTGGGTTACTTCATCCTCCTGCTTTATTTCAAGCAAGATCAGTTTTTATTTCATGTTACCATTACGTGTCTTCACCCCTAACGAAGGCATATCTGTTTATTTATCATGCAGTCAGACATTTTGATGGCCTTAGAATAAGGAAAAACAAAAAAATAGCTCAAATTATAGTAAAGCAGGACCAAATGCAACTAAAGTTGATTTATCCTGAGGGTTTGCTGTTTAGAATCCCTCATCTGTTGGTCCTGAGCAGTTTGTTCGTGTGGAAATACCTGAAGGATCATAGCCAAGGATGTAAGAGTCGTCAGTCTGAGGGGTGGGGCCTGAGGGGGGAGTTCTGGATGCAAGGTGTGGTCTCTGGCATGGCATTGAGCCTTGACGAGAGAGAGCGCCCCCTAGTGACATGGAGACACATGTAGGTTGAGATTGGCATGCATGAATGAGTAAAGAAGCCAGGTTTGGGTTGATTCCATGCAGGTGTGGTGGACAACATGAAGTGCATGCACAGGGATTCAATATTTGGATGTTTGAAGCTTCAATATTTTCTCGTCTACATGGAAAAGCATAAACCAGGACAAATCCTCTCTAGAGTTATATAACATGCAGCTGAATAGGAATGTAAGATCAAAAGTTGCACAGAGAGAGACAGAGCCTTCCTAATTCTCTATATGCTGATCGCTATAATATCACACGGCTCGCACACGCATAGACTCACACAACTCAGTTCAGTTTAAATGCAAAGTGGCTTTGAGACTTTTGAGTCAAACTTTCATGTCTTCTCTTCCACATGCATGAGCATATGCACAGCAAATACACACTATATCCCAGCAGAGACTCAGGGGGCTTTAGCACTGAGCTGACACCTTGGAAGTCTGGTAGCAGTAATCCTATTAATGCGTGTCTGTGTGAGTCGGAATGCCTCGGCATGCGTATATGCAACTGCTCATCTGTGCCTGTTGCAGTTACTCAGCCTCTCTACTCGCTCTTTGAATGTCAGTGGCTTAACGGCTGCAAAACAAGCACAGGGCTCAAGTTGTTTCCATTCATATGAATCAAACCAGCTGATCTAAAAGAACGCTGAAGACTTCCATAGTCATGAATCTCAATGTAATAGTTCTTGTTAGTATGACGTAAGATAAATTAAACTCAAAGGTCAGACTATTAGAAACTTATTGTATATATTAGTTGTTCTACTGAGTTATTTTCAGACATTAAATTACAAATTAGTTCAATTACTAAAAATGATGATTTTGTCTTTGAGAGATCGGTTAAAATTCCTCTCTAAAAATAAAGTCATATTAACTCAAATTATTATTCTTTCACCTCAGTTAAACAAAAAAAAAAAAGCTTGTATTGAGTAAAACAGAAAGTCACTCATTTTCTCCTGTGTGGAGCATCCAGAAAACAAAGTCAAAATACCAGTAAAGGTATTTCGAGAAGCATTTGTCTTTTAAGAGATTATTTATTCTCAAGCAGGAATCCACCATGAGCGCACACACCCAGAATGCCCCCCAACCCTGCATGGATTAAGTGGTAATAGAAAATATACCCACATAACAAGAACTAAATGGTCACAGGATCAGTGACCTTAGACTCACATGTTATCACAACATTATGTTTTCATAGCTGTGTGCAATTTCTTGCTAATTTGTTTATTTATGCAGCTCCTCTAAATTTCCAGTGGGTAATAGTGTCCATATCCTGTAGGTTTAGATTGGCGGTTATATTCTTTTTTTTTTCAGACGATGTAATGAGCAGGGCTGTAAGATCTTCCTCTAAACCTCCAAAAAACTTTATCTCTAGTCTATTTGCCCCATTCTTTACTCTTCATGAGATTTTTTTCTTATTTTTTTTTTTTTTTAGTAAAGCAGTGAGTCATTATATGACTTTCTGGGCGAATATGTTCATTGGGTGACCAGACAGGGGCCAATGTGAACTGAGGGGTGGGTAAAAAACTAATAGGTAACCACACTGTAACAGTTGGTATATGATAAACAATCATAATATCTGTACTTTCCAAATAAAATCAATTAAAACAGACTAGATTTTCATGAAGCCCTTACTAAAAAAATCTACACTCAAATTTATAAGTCAAAGTTGATTAAATTAGTTATGGTCAGTGAAGGGCAGAGTATCGAAACATTAAACTCAAGTTAGAGTAAAAAATATAAATCTGAGAAATGACTCAAATAAAAGTAAAAATGTATTTGGTGAAAGGGCTACTTGAGTACTGAGTAATTGTCGATACTAATATTTGATGCAACGTTTAGAAATTATGCTGAGAGACTTTTGTGCAAGTTCTGCTGTTTTATAAAATCAAATGCATAAAAAATACAAATAAAGCTCCTTAATACAAAACAATGAATTCATGCAGAAAAAATACTTTTACCAAATGTTTATATATATATATATATATATACACAACTTAGAAAACCAATCCTTACAGTAAGAATGTGTCATGTTTTCTGCCCTGCAGCTCCACTGGGCTGATTGCTAATTACCCTCACCTGCACGCTGCCGCTCCCTATTTAACCAGCTGCTCTTCTGCAGCTCAG
>JAUZNJ010037955.1:0-11261 GCA_034780135.1 Jordanella pulchra | reverse complement strand
GTATATTCATTACAAACTTGCTACTTGAAGCTGAAAGACAGGGTAGGCATGATGTACCAAACAATGCCACATGCTATCTATGTAAACACTACAAGCTTACAATGATGTATAAGAACAATTGAAAAGGAGTGTAAAGCTTCTGTAACTACAACAGCGAAGTTTTAAATCTTCCAGACGACATAAGCTAAGGCAATCTGTTCAAAGTTAAAACAGAAACGAACAAATGGATTACAATGTTCTGTTCTCTAACCCCATGTTGAGATATCATAGTATTGCAGGAAAATCTTAGTCAGCTATCTCCTTAGTAAGCTACTAAATAGTGAAGCAAAAAAATAAAAAATAAAAAATGCAACCCCCTCCATTACTTTGTTAAATTGTTAAGGCTATTGGAGGCTTATGTGGTCAATAACAGAGGCTATTTTGAAGCCAGACTAAAGCAAAGAATTTGAACAAAGAGGTATGAACCTGTAGAAACCTACCCTACTGTCGTGGAACAGTAAAAAAATATATATAAATGATCAGAAAGACAGAAAATATAAAGGGGTGCTGCTGAATATTCTTACATTTACCATGAAAAATGTCCCACATGTGTCCGATCCATGTTTGTTAAAACACAGTCTAGTTTAGTCTAGAATTACCCTTTACATATCCATTAAAAATAACATTTATTTGCGTCATTCCTTTGCAACACTGAATTAAAGGGAAACAAAAAATTGTCACACTAAACATATGTAACTATAAGGAAATAAAATGATTGCATCTAAATCAAAGGTACAGATTTTTGTAAATGCACCTGATACTACAGAATGTTATAAACTGATCCAAGAATATGCATATACATGCAAAGGCCTACTGGTGGGTTCTATTTCTAATACGAAATAGATTTTTTTACATAAGTTTCTATGAGAGCTTCAAACTAATTAATATCTGCAGTGAAGGACTGTTTTGATCTTGCTAAGTCCTAAAGGCAATTTTGTAATTTAATAGCATCTAGTGTTTAGATTGTAGAGGCAGGAGGAACAATGATCACACAACTTAACTAAAAATTAATCACTGACCCCTAAAACACAAAATCTGTGTCCAGTTATAGAAAAACTATAAAGTATAAAGTAAAATAATGCATTTGATTAATAAGGAAATAAGGATAGAGGCACAAGCTGCAACTATTATCGGATACCAAGGTAAAAAAAAAAACTGCTAAAAGCTTTTCTACCCACTGTTGGTCAAAATGTTTTTAAGGAAATCCAAGACAATCTACCAGACTATCCAGAGCTTTTTCTAGCAGTATGGCAAGCAGGGTAATGCAGAAATCATTCTCTCCCTAGTGTTACTGCACACCGTTTGCTAAGTTGCTGAAAGAAGACAATTAAACTTTTCATTGCTTAAGCCCATGTCTAGATGGGGTTAATGAAACTTTCTTCGCTATTAGTGAGACAATCATGATTTTGGTGTAAACATTCTGATCATGAAAACAGCCAACCATGACTTGCAAATTCAAGTTAATTTCATTAAGTTAATGCTCTTTCAAAACAATTGCAAGCTAGTTACGGGCATGTGTGTTTGACAGTCAATCCTGGCCTAACTTTTTGCTAAATAATCTGCTAATTTCAGCTGATTTGTTCTTATCTTATTTTATAAAGAGAAATAACATTTGAGGCTTTGAGTATTTACACTACTAATGCGTTACCTTCTAAAATGAAGGTATTTTTTTCTAAACACCATCATGACATTCAGATCAGTGCTGTATGCAAACCACAACAAATATCAAACATGCTACATTTGCAACTCATTCTGACATTTCATCTCCTTTTTTAGTTAAAGTGTATTTTCAGCCTAGAAAATCATGAGGTGAGGCTAGATGTATTATTGTTTGCTGAGGATAATGTGTAGCTTGGCCTTAATGGACCAGGCCCTAACAGACTGACAATAATCCTGTAGAGAGGAATGTCAACATGTTTCCCTATGCAACAATACTGAAGTGACACAACAAAGACTAACGTGAATGCGAATGGTTTCGAAGTCCAGACTGCAACTGGGGAGTATCCACCCTGTAGTCTATTCAGAGGGAAACTGCAGCAAAGCCGGGTAGGGGGGGGCTTTTAGCAGTGACTGACATAGCTAATCATGCCGGCCTGCGACTACGAGGAGTGAGAAAGACACAGTTATTACGAGAATTCATGTGAGAATTGCTTTAAACCCTGTTATTTACTGCCATGGGAACAGATGGAATCACATTTATAGTTTGGTCTAACTATGGTTAAAAAAAAGATAAATGAATAGAATACCAGAGCTCATGATAGAATTAGTAAAATCCTTCCATCCCAAGATTGAGAGCAAATTATTTGTTTACCAATATGACGACAAACACATCTTTAACATTAATTTCAAACTCAAATCCTTCAATAATGTAAATTAGTGGAGTTGTCTGTATTAAAACAATAATTAATACGTATTTACGGTATATACTTAACCCAATGAACTACCATTTTCCACTTGTATTTTTTTAATGCAGCAGATCTTAATACAAATATTTAACGTAAAAACTACTGTGGTTTATTAAATACAAAGAAACAAAACCAGTGTGAAAGCAAAAAGCAGTCAAGACCAGATTGTAAACCAGAAAAAAATTTACCAGGCTGTATTTACTTATAAAACAAAGAAACAAAAGAAAAATGAGATGAAAAACAAAGCCATCTGAATAAAAAAGCTTTAGGGGCTTTATCTGGCAGCACCATGTGGGAATGATAATGACCATCTTGGATCCAAAAGGGCAACCATTCATCTTAACCCTTGTCTGCATAGAAAAACTCATAATCCCTGTAACATCCACGACCCACCACTAGACAGACAGCAGGAAAAAATGGTACTTTGAATGAGAGGGATAAGACTAGACAATAGCTTAGTTTATCCCTTTCTGCTTTAGAGCCAGCATGGTTATTTAACAGTCCCTGGAAGATTCTCCATCTGTTAGCTGGCACTGATTTGTTTTTTACCCAATTCTGACCCTTTAAACTTTTGAGTTTATGTCACTCTGTAGAACCCCTTGTATTACCGCTCCCTCTTAAGTAACTCCCTTTAATGGTAGTTCAGTCAGACTTACACCTTTTCCCGGCCTTTTCATTCAGCTTCTTTTTTTATTTTCTCTGCCTCCAGTCTACCACCAACTGTGATATAAACTGTAAGAATTGTCTATAAATTTACAGTATTTACAGTACTGTATATATTTGAAGGAATTTTCCACAATTCTTTTTTTTGTGTGGCTCTTTCATCCATATTTATTAGAGCCATTTAAGTAAGAGAGTTCTGACAACTCCACTGATGGCAATGGAAAACATTTTAGAGCAATTTATATTAGAGAAACATTTAGAAAAAAAACTGTATTTACTACAGTACACAGTACACAGGGAAAATGACTGACGCTTTTTTTTACTCTGTACTCTTTAAACATCCTCTATTTATTACTGTGAAAAGGCTGGGTTGAGTATGCTGTGTACAAGTTGTCCTCCTTTTTGAGTCCAGTCTAATTTTTTTCCTATCCTGTCTTCCTTAAGCTAGCCATCTGGATGAATGATATAGACGGGTCTATTTTGACCCTTGAAGACTCTTGATTCCCTCGCTGCCTCTGGTGATGGTGTTAAATACTGCTATCTTCAAAGGGATTAAGTAACCTGTCCATGTGTTTCAGACAGCTTGCTTGTTTAGCATCTAAAATAACTGGATCCTTTTATAATTTCTACATTTCAAACTGAAGTAAACATTTTTTGTGTCCGACTACTTTGCTGTGTATCCTAATCTCTGTATCCTAATCAAATAGCCTATAAATATCCTCAATGACTATATTTCCTTTCACTCAAATCCCTAAAAGGGTATCTGAAGTCACAGAAAAATGGCAAACAGTGCATTATAAAATGATATAAACACATTGCATTTGTTTCCCATTTTACTGTGTACAATCATAGATGGATTTTTCTTCTGGGGACTTTATTTTACAGAACAAGACAAGTGAGCACAATTATTAATAAAAAGGAAAAAGGAAATGTGGCTCTCAAAAGTCAATGCTCTCTATATAAAGTCCTTCAAAATCATCACGTTGTATTTCAGACTGTTTCTTTTGACTTGTTTTCTTGCTAGAAAGTGAACATCCATCCTCAACAACTGATACACTGTACTGTACCCGAATAAAAAAGGAAAAAACATTCCCAAAGTATACAGCTATAACCAGCTTGCATAGTGAGTTTGTTGCAGCATTTTGATTGTAATACGGTCAGAAAGTCATCAAAAACATACCATTTGGTCTATTTCATCACCACATTTTCTTCCATACATTTGCTTTTATTCTCCTTATTCGCCTTTGTTCTTGCCATGCTTCCATAACAGACTGATTTATACAGAGGACATATACTTTCAGACCTAAGCTGCGCATCTCTACAGCTCTCACGGCCCAGAAAGAAAAGCTGTTTGTATCTGTAACCTGACAAAATCTTAATAGGATATGATCGCTTTTTTTAAACCATTGTTACTGTATGAACATTTCTGAATTGTACCACAATTTGAAACCTCATCATAAACAGCATTTGTTCTTTAATTCTACTGGGTTACTAAAAGTGTTGAGAAGCCTGTGTTTCTCTTTCTAGAAAATAAACCTCTCATTGTTCCAAATTGAGCACCAAGATTGATCTGTCAATGCAATAATAGATAAAAGAAAATTAGAATGCATGACCCAGAATACAATATATTCTCAGAAAGTCCTGAAGTGAAAACTGATACATAACCTGGTTACAATAAAAAGGAAAAAGTAAAGGCAACCAGGAAAAAAAAAAAAAGAGTCCAGCCACAAAGAACAACATAAAGCATGAAACGGTATTAACTGCATAATAAATTTGATTAGGCATCGGAATGAAGGTGCCAGACAAGGCTAAGGGACTCAATGGATAAGTAAGTGAATAGATAAAGTGGAGACGATTGCAGCGGATGTCTGACATGGCACCATGTTATTTTAGCAGCCTTAAATGTGTACGAGCCAAGCTGTTATAGGTTAAGTTCCCTTAATTACTATGGCTGTGTCCTTTGCCGGTGAGCTAATAAGACTTTGGCCAGCCTGGGACTTGAACGCTAGAAGATGAGGTGAGTCATTTGGGGATGCAGATGAAGGGGATAGCTCCTGGTTTTCACTTGAAGACTTCAAACACCTTGGGATGCATTACCCTGTTTACAGCAAAGACTGTAAAGGATAAATGAGTCCAAAAGGAGAAGGAATAAATGCGTTGGTAAAATGGCTGTGCATTGTCTATTGATGTAGAGCTTTGTCTTCCTATTAGCAGATCTATATAAACAAATCCCAGAGGTTAGTATTTCATCTATAGATACATCCAGCTGTCCCCTCTGTGGCTGATTAAAGTACAGTGCCTAAGAGTGCCTGATGAAAGGTTAAACCATGATCCTGATTTTAAAAAAGCTAAGTCAAAGCTCCTTAAGGTAAGCAAACAAACAAACAAAAAAACATGACACAGCATTTAAGCAAGATACTTTTTCAAATACATGTAAATATTATGTGTTGTTTTCCCAACTTGTGCAGATTATAACTGACATGTAGTAGGAACTTCGATTAACTGAAACAAAATCCCTTTTTTGAAAAAGAGAAATATAAAGGTGAAAAACCTGAACAAAATTGATAATAAACCCATGTTACACATGCTATGGAACAACGTGGACACTTTGCATCATGCTAATCCTTTTAGCTACCTACAAATATAATTAACTTTCCTATTAGAATTTTAAGTACTAACGCTGGTAGTTATAGCAGCAGTAAATACACTGTAAAATGTTTTTATTTAACATATCGTACCAAAGCAGTATCGAATTTAGCCTAAACTCAGAAGCTAAAAATGTTGCCAGTGTCCCAACAATGGCCAACTTTAAATAATATTGAGGCCTTAACAGACATTTACACATTATTAAAAAGGAAGTCTTTTTAATATTGGAAGTGTGCTTGAAGGGGCTGGTGTTATTCGATGTTTAGAGTGCAGCTTAAAACCTTAAGGCTCTCATTGGGAAGGTTTCAGTGAAATTGTGTCTCAGTTCATCTGCTAAGTAGATCCTATAAAATAGACACTTGTTCAACTGCTTTAAGCTAAAAGCCTTGTAATATTATTTTGGCTCTTCTGTTGAGACTATAGACTTGGATACAATTTTGGTTGTCCAGACTAGCATAACGTTAAAAAAATACAAAGCAGACAATTATGAAGACCCCATACACTCAACTAAAAATTTACGTACTTAGCATTAGTAGCCAGACTACTGGAGGAGAACTCCTTGTAGTGTATTCCATCATGGAGTGAGGTCTATAACATTTTTAAAAACCCTCCCCTACAAATATTTCAGGTAAAAAATGAAGCTAAATTTAACACATTGTTCTTACTGGTGATTACTTTACTTTTATCGCCTTTTGCTTCTGCCTATAACAAAACATCTGAGATGTTTTATGTAATGCACCTTAAATCAGGTGTTTAATTAGCTCTGTAACCAATTATAGTAATAATTTCAAAGCAGCTAATTTACAATTGAATCTACTACTATGGCCTCAAGAGAAGAATTTCTGTATGTTCTGTGTTGGTCAGAAAATGATTACCTAAATAGGTTTAATGCAGCAAAAAATACGTTTGTAAAAAGTAGGACTCATATTGGTTCTGTTACCCTTGTTCAGCAAATGTTCATAATACCCTGTGGAAACCCTGCTAAAGCTTATATAATACTCACACAGCCGTAGCAAAGCTGTGGAGTACTGAAATACATGTCTGTTAGCTGGAAGCACTGCAAAATAGACACTTATGATGTTAAATTTGAACATATTAATGAATAGTGCCTGTAACATTCTTATCACTGGTTTAGCATGTTCAGCTAAAAAAGTGTGGATCTAATATCATCATTCCCCCGACTCCTAATTCAAGTGTGTGGAGTTTATGCCCGATCTTGTGGATTCAAACAATAATGTTGTATTTACTTAAACAGCAGTGTTGACAGGTCTTCTCTTGGCCCAAACTCTCCACTTTTTTAACAAACACACAAAGATCTCTTTCCACAGCCATGTAACAGACTTTACTCCTTCTGAGAGGACCTGTTTAAACAAACATATTTCTTAGCACAGCTTGCCTTAAAAGGGAGAACAGAAAAGGAAGAAACTGATTATTAGTTCTTCTCTCAAGGCATTAATAAGGAACACCTCATGATTAATGAAACTGTAATCTTGTTGGTACATGAACACATGCGAGTTCTTGGCTACTGAGCTTTCTCATTAGATAAACAGATTCTAGCCTCGACCTAATGAACAATAATAATACTCCTGTTGAAACATATTGTAGAGATGAAACCTGATGGCCTCTGCTGGTAATTGGGTAACCATCCACTCATTAAGGGAGGAAAGCAATAAAAAAGCAATAACACTTTCAAAGTGTCATCAAAGGAGGAATGCAGCACTTTCTTTTAGACACTTTATCAACAGCAAAGCCATGCCTATTAGCCAAACGAGAACCTAGGGCCAAATAAACATCTCCCACTCCACATAGTAAGTTTGATGGGCCAAAAATCTTTCATGACTTCATGGCCACACACTTATATTTTATGTGAAAATAAACATCAGTGCAAAGAAGAGACCACTGGCTAACTTTTACTGTAGCTTGAATTTGGTGTTTCTTGAGTTTTTGTTCTAATAACTTAGTTGGTCACTCTGCATGTTATCCTTACCATTTTGGCTCAATCAAACACCAATTGGACACAACTTTATGGGTGCCTGCTAGTATAGTGTGTTAGTCCCCTTTGTACAACCAAAATAGCTCAGACATATTTATTAAGCCTTGGTCTTCAAAAGATCCATGAAGGTGTGAAAGTAAAAAGATGTTGTCATCTATGCAAACATAAATGGCAACAATGTTAAGGTTGTGGGTGTTATATTTAAGTTTGCAAAGTCTGTGAGAAATGTCCCATTCTAATCTAAAAATCAGTGTGCTTGCATCTCCCTGGATTTAAAATAAAATTAATTTGGCCCAGTAGTCACAAAACTTCTCACAGCTCATCATAATTTGTTTTCAGAACAAATGTGAAGTAGGAAGTTTTTTTGGATGGGAATATTCAAATAAACAATTATGCATCAATTACTCAAGCAACAATGTGAGGAATGTTATTCTTTACATTCTATGTTGCTCTAAACATTAGTATTTTTAAAGCATTGAAGGTAACAGATATCAGGCGAGACCAAAACAAAAGTCATCCCCAGGTTTTTTTCCAAATACCCCTTACTGGTACCGACAGGGAAAGCAACCAGGTAGTTCGTAATTTCGCAGCATTTTGACTTCTGTGATAATACATGTTCAAAACCTAACTCCCTCTTCAGCTGTAGATTAAAAGACAGACTGAGCGTCAATGATACAAGAACTAATTAAGGAATTTTAGAGCATCTTTTAAAAATTTCAAGGCTACGTCCAAACAGTTAAAACCGAGTTTTAGTGATAATTATATATATCAGCCGGTTAGCTGAAATATCTGAACACAAAAGGAAATTCTCAAAGAAATAAGGATCGTATAACATGTCAAAGTAACATATAAAATAAGGCCATTAAGTCTAAAACTGCAAAATCTTTCACCTAATTATCATGCTGCTTATATACAAATTATAGAAAATATTGATTCATAGAAACCTATTAAGCTTTTAGTAACGCTTAGAAAACAAAATCATGTAACTAAATTAACAAAGCACATTTTGACAAAAATAAATGCACAAATAGTTGTATAGCCTAAAGCCAGAATATGATGCCAGGTATTTGCATGTCCCCCCCTCCTCCCTCTGATGGCACCCAGCTCATAAAGAATCCAAGCTTTCCTCTAAAATAATTGGTCTGCACATGTGGAGTGGAATCCTGTTTTTTTTTTTTTTTTAATCCTCTAGAAGCTAAAAGCAGAAGACCAAAAGAGGATAGCAGTAGAGCGGGAAAATCACCAGAGCTGGTACAGAGGTGCACGTGTTGCGCCCCTGTTCTGGATCCCAAGGAGCTGATGGAGCTCTTTTACCCTATCTTAAAGAGGCATTACAGAGTTTTCTAATGACACTGTCAACTAAGACCAAAACACCGATCTGCAGCACATTTCTGTAGGTTGTAGCTCACACTTCTACTTAACAAGGTTTTTACTTTCTAATCTTTGCCTGCAGTTACATCCCTCTTTAATATAATGCTTTGATTGTTTGGTAGGTACAAACATGAAGGGGTGGCAATAATGGTGAGCAGGACTGTAGAATGCATTCAACATGCACATGCACATCTGCTCAGCAAACTATGTTTTAGTTGTAAAGAGTCAAATAGAAAGGCTATTTTTAAAGATATTTTTAGTAAAAACTTACATACTTTAAAGCCCCATCCAGTCTCTGCCAGTTTGAAATAAAGGTACAGATATTTTCAAAATTTTGCTTCACATCCATTGCAGGTTTTGCATCGCTGCATCATTACAATCTTGCCTGGGGCACTGATACAAAAAGGTATCAAAGGGGAGGGGAGGATGACTAGCTACAGAAGTGTATGTTTGTGTGAGATGCATTAAAATAGCAGCATATACAGCAAAAAATGTTTATATTGGAGTGAGTTGCACTTTAAGCTCTTGAACACAGACATGCCAAAAGACAGAAACTGTTACAGTAATTAGGAACATAACAAAGACCTTAACAAGTGGTGGAAAAAAGCTCCATACTTCTATTGTTAGACCACATGTCATGGCATTAGGTAAAGGTTAAAGTATGCTTCTAGAGTATAACTGCTGCTTGACTTTCCTTTATATGTAACCACTGAAAACAGAGGGTGAAATTAACCAAAAGCACTACACTGACAGGAAAGAAATAGTTTGCTCCAAATTAAACTGTGTCAAGAGGAGTGCGACATGTGAAATTAAAGTAAAAGAACTTATCCTGTGTTAGTGATAAATGCATCACGGCTGCAGAGGAGTTGTGCGCCTGGCCCTGGCTGTTGTGGGACTAAAAAATACGAGCTGAGCCAGCTGTAGAAAGGGAAACGACTGCAGATAAAATTTAACAATCCTCGTAAGACTTGCACATGTACAACCCCCTGATGGAGCAATATGTAAGGAAGGCAAGATCTCCTTCACATCTCTCCACCAGACCTCATGAGGACTCGCCAGACTCCTTAGCTGTTGGGCACTCAGGGTAGCCATCTGGTGCAGAGTAACCCGTTGGAAAGAGCCATGGTGTTGCAAGCAGCTCACTGTGATACCCTCTCACACACAAAGAGACACACTTATTTGTCCAAGCACAACAATCTAGGATTATCTCACACACAATCGGCACTTTAACATCTCCTGTTCCATTCAAATTTAAGTCAATTAAGATTATTTTGTAGTTCTTCAGCACCCCTCTCTTACTCACTTCACACTCACCAGGATCCCAGCTGGGTTTAAACACATACAGATGGGTTCTCTGAACAAATATTAACTGCACAGCTTGGGAAGTTTGGGTGGGATCTTTGTATAAGGGTGTAATTTAGGTGAATTAGAACATATGTTAAAACTCCTTTTAACCGCATGAATTATTCATTGAAGTCAATGATTTACTTATTGCTTTAAGATTATGATTATTTTTTGTTTAGGTTCAGAATTTATCAGTTAAAAAACAAGACATGCATTTCTCTACTAAACATGCGTTTAGGTATTTGCAAATCTTTTAAACAAGCTTTCACTTACCTAAAGAAGTTAAGAGCCCAGAAGACAAGAAGATGGTCCAGAGGGAACACGTAAAAAAGGTCAAAGGAGCTGATCAGTTTCAGTCAACAAAATGAAAACTTTAATACAGTAAAAACTGAAAATTAACAAACTTGTATTTCACAGAAGTTTGAGAGAAAACGGGCACCTATCGTATTGCCTTCCCCTAATCTACACACTGTCTTCATCTTTACACCACCTCCTAGCTTTTCCCCTATGACATCTGCTAATCTCCAGACCTTTGACCTAAGGAAATTTACTCTGTCAACCTTGACCATTTTCTTTTTGTTTTCTATCTTTAGGCTTGGCAGATCACCGGTATGCATTATATTCTCTATTGTCTGAGGTTAAAAAAAAAACCCAAAAGCTGCTTAAATTCGCCAGAAATGACTTTCGCTTAAAAACTAAACACATTGGTAGGGATGGGAATCATGTTCAGAACCGGTTCCGTGTGCTCCGATTCCGTGGCATCGTTTGGCAGCTTGCTTAACGATTCTCTTATCAATTCC
>JAUZNJ010037954.1:0-11261 GCA_034780135.1 Jordanella pulchra | reverse complement strand
TTTTTCATACAGTACCTCGTGGCCCAGTTGTGTGAGTCTCAAACTGCTGGGGGGATTTGTCTGGGCTAGTTATTATGCTTTACCATATGTTGATTTAAAGATGACATCATCTTGAACTCAAAGAAAGCTAACATAATTGGTAATTAAATGATGCATCACATGAAACCCAAATAGATTTTGCACAATAATTATTGCTCTTATACCAGGTAAAGCTCATTATGCCAGCCTAATTTCACCTTCTTTAAGGCAAAAATGACCCATAACATTTACCCCTTGAACTTTCCAGACCTTTGGGACCCATGACGACCTGCTCAAATATCAGGAAACATAGTATCCATGAGATTGCTTCATTAGCATTCTACATATAATGATAAAAAGTATTGATTATTAAGTTTTTAATGAGCAGGACAGGAATTTCTAAGATTTCTGATAAAACTTTTCCCCTGCTTAATGGATTATACAGATCATCATATTAATGAACATCTGAGGCTCACTTTATACTATACAAATTTAAACATGAATGTATGCAAGTTGAACAAAAATGCCATTGTTTCTGCTCTAACTCTAAATACCCTTGTTCCCTGTCTCCTCTAACTATCCATGCCCTATCTGAATGCCCTCTCCTGGGCCTGAGGGAGCCCTTTAAAATGCCCCACTCACTCTTGGCAAGGTTGTATTTCTTCATTATTCCCTCTGGGGGCTGCCAAACTCCCAGAGGATGTCAGAGTACATTAATTCTCATAAGGACATGGGTCCTCTCAGGTGTGAATGGCAGCCAGCAGCTGTCGACAAGGCTCTTGCAGTCCTATCGCATCTCATATATCACCCACTGGATGCACAGCAAAGATGCAAACACACATGTACAAGCACACTCAGACTTTTATACCTGCAAAAAGATAGCAATGTGTATTAAAAGGGGGGAAAAAAATGACACACAACAACTTGGCCGTTAAAAGAATCATCACACACAGGGAAAAATTTATACGTACTGGAATCAGTATGAGCACATCTCAGTTTAGGAGCTGACCCATGATAATTACAAAAGCAGCCATATATCTTAAAGTCTTTAGGGGGAGAGAATGCCGTCTCTGCCTAATTTTCCATACGAGTAAATTTGCCTGGTGGATTTAAAAAGCCTCTGTGTTTGCCTCATGACTTTACCACAGTATATCCCAACACCACAAGGACATTATCACATATTTTTTGCCTCTGTCTTTTTTTTCCATTTGTCTCTTTTGCAAGTCTTTAAAAGGAAAATAATGATAAAAAAATTTTGAACACTGTGGTTCAAACTCTGAGATCTCCAATAAAAACATGGTTCAACACTATAAGGGTCTGCCTATTGAAACCATTTGTTGAGGTCCTGACTTGTGAACAGGGGCATCTCTTGAAGTAACATAATTAAAGAGGTTAGCCAAAGAAGTGAGCTGGTAATTATTCCAGTTTATTATAGAAGACTTCACTTCGGTTCAGACCTGACAGATGGGTCTTAATCCTCCTGTAAACCTAGACAGAGCTGCAGAGCAATGGAAATTGCCCCTTCTGCTTAGAGCTCTGTAGTAAATGTTAAAAGATATGATGAAATAGATTGAGGGGAGTTTATGGTTTGTGCATGATGATTACTCCTACCTATTATTATTTTGTCATCATCTGGCTTTTTCCAGAGTGCAGTCAATAGCGTTTCCATGAATAAGCAACCCTTACTCCTTAATGAAAACTCAGTTTTACTCTGCGGCTATTGTGCAATGTTTCTTGCAGACAGAATCAGTTAAAATTGTGGCGAAAGAAAAAAAATCAATGCTCTATTGCAGTTTAAGGTTATTTTGTGACAGCAAGGTTTAAGCTTGAACAACATTTATTAAAAGTCCAAGTGTCTTGTTTTCCTTACAAGTAAAGAAAATAAATGTCAAGTTTAGAGCATTAGCAATGCTTTATTCTATCGACACTGTTGCCAGTAGAGCATCACAAAACAAACCTCAGGACAGCTACTGTCGGATACATTAATACCCCTGGCCGGCTGACACAATTTGCAGGTGGACTGTCAGACACCATCTTGCCTTCATCATTAGGTCTGACCACTTTTTAAAACTGTGATTGGTTCAATTGTTCATCTGGGAAGGGTTTTGTACCGCTCACTGCATTTAAAACAGTAAAAAACCTGTTGCTACTCTGCATTGTTACACCACTACTTTGGATGCCAAACAAGATATATATGCCTGTTTGCACCTCACTTAACAGCACAGTTATTTCCTTCTTGGCAAAATTGCTTTTACTGCGGGTGCAATTGTTATCCATGAAATCATGATGATCAGCTAGCTCATTTAAATAGTTTTGGGAAATATACCGAAGCCGAAACTGTGGTGCCTCTTCCTTTAAGACAGATGCTGCCAATCACGCTAGCGGGGCAGTTTCCTTTTAATATAGACCCAATACGCTTAGCAGTATTCAAGCACGTGTCTTTATAGGACACAGCCGAATGGATCACGGGACAGTGATGCCACCCAGTTCGAACAGGATTAATGGTTGGACTGCTCTGGATCAACCTCCCTGATGTCATGCGCAGGTGCGCTCTGTGTCTTTCACGGGGGTCACCAACCTGTAAGGAAAGGACCAACTCACGTGAGCTGCCTGTTTCGTTTTCTTCCATCCGAACCTCGCCGGCAAGCCGTACCAAACTCTCTCCTGAATTTCAGAACCTGAGTGCAGTGCAAAGAATCGCGATTGTGCCAACCAACGGTAGATGGGAAAAAGTGTCTTTCGCTGTGTGGTGCCGGATCATCCTTACTGCCAGAAATTGGGCCGGGCCACTGCTGTGAGGGCCCGTTATCCAGCCACCTGTATCTTCAGCAGAGACGTCCCTGAGCACCATTGGCTGAGTTATTCCTAAACTAACCAAAATCTATTAAAATATCCTTATTGTTGCATCAGACAGATCCAAATCTCTCTGAGCTGTCCTGGGACAGAGGGTTGATTTTGGACCACACCAAAGACGAACGAAGTTCTGTTCCCCCTGCCATTGAATTGACTCAAAGTAAAATCCCTTCTTTTACATTATTTTCCTTTGATGTTTAACTAAGGTGCTCTAAGCTTGGGCGGAAGGTAGTTTAGATAGGGTTGCATGTGTTTAATAAAAGCTGATCTTAAGGTTGATTGTTTCCATACTTTTATTCTGAACGAGAAAACCTGAGGAAATCTAAATTGAGACCCAAATGAATTTAAGCCCGAGTTCCAAGACTCCGTGGAAAGTACCCACTGGTTGCCTCTTCTCCAAATCATCTTCTCATGAAAGACCTCTTCTCAAATCAATTGTTCCAGATGGCAGTCATGTGCTCCACAAGCTCCCTTCATGTATGGGATGCTTGCTCGCCCTCTGCCACAGCCAAGCTCCATCCCAACCAACTTGTCCACTTGAAACCAAAGTCTCTCTGAACCCACCAAACATCCCCTCGTATACCCAGACATCAAACCCCACCTCCCTGGATTACCCGCAACTTCAAGAAAAGTAAGACAGTTTCCTTCTAAACTCTGCCCCTGTGAAATCCTATTGATCTTGAACTCACCACCCTTCTTTTGTTTCTGCAGTACAAGAGAAACAGACAGTCTCCTCCCGGTACAAACTCCAGCGGTCATTATTATTTGTCAAACCTTCAAATAAATGCTTTAAATCTATAGTGTCTCCTGTGGTGTTCTGCATGTGGGCTAAATCTTTAAACGCAAACATTACAGGTGTTGGTGTATGGGTGTGTGGGTGGCTGCGAATGCTGGATGTTTCCTTTTTCTTATCCTAAAGTTAATGTGTTAAAGGTGAATATTTTGTAGTGTCCACTCCTGACTATCCTGCCACAGCTGCCATTTTTTCCACACAAAATTTTTTTGACCCATTGTCTGGGTCAGAGCTGCGCCTGACAATCTTCCTGTCATGAGGCCACCGTGTGACTATTGCCCCCCCCTTTTTTCATGACTCTTTGTCCTGCTTGAGCTAATGGGTTGTCTGAGCGGAACCATTTTGCTGCTATGATTAATTCATTTATTAATCATTGTTTTGTTCACTGTACAACATCTGAAACTGCAATGTTTGATTACACTTAAGAACTTGAATTCATTATTATTCACACATGCCTGCTGCTGTTTTGGAAAACATCACCCAAAGCATTAACGCAGCTGTCTCAACTTGGACATTTCTTAGAGAGTCTTTGAGTGGTTCTCTTAGATCTTTTCCGTTTTTCATTTATTAAATTTCATTTAAATTGTGTTTATTTTCAGCAGTGTGTAGTGTTTACATAGATGTTAAATCTGCTATAACTGGATTATTAGTAAATAAAGACACCAATACTTAACCTGCAGTAGTTTATACAGTGTACAGTGGACGCTTGATCACTCAGAACAGATTCACCCTTTTTGGTTAACAGTTGAGTATATAGAGAGATATTTCTTTAGTGGAAGAACGGTAAACCCATTTTCAACAGCCGAATATGGGAACCCGCTTCGAGGAAAAGACTAAAAAATCTGTGTGCGTAAACAGACTCACAGTTATTATCATTAACTAATGATCATTAATTGATTTTTACACTTGATTTTAATGAACTTCAACTTCCAGTCCACGTCACTTAATAGATTCAAATCTGCTCGTAAAATATCACAACAATACACAATAGCATTCGTGATGTGGTTTGTGTAGACAATTTAGGGTTTATTTATGGCATGTAGAGGGTCAAACATGAAATGGAGTCTTGTGCTCATCACACAGATGTAACACACACAGATGTTTATCAAAGAAATTTGTTTGGTTTTGTTCATGAACATGGTTTGGTATATTGGAAATATATTTTTGTTTATGGCATTTTCAGCATTTTTTAGTTTTGGGGTTTACATTCACTTTTAGTATAGATGCCACGCAACCTTTAACAAATGAGCCCCCTGGAAAAGCCTTTGACTGAAGATACTTAGTTGTTGTATAACAGACATCTGAGGTGGTACACTGTGGTACACCAGCTGTCAAAAACTAAAGATATTCTGAAATGAAGGTCTTGATTTAATCTCAAGACTGACAAGAAGGGTGGTCCCAATTGAGCCCGAAATATGTTTGTTGCTCATATGTGGTTCTCCAGTAATTGTAAAGGGACATAAATTAATAACTTTTTGTGTATTACAAACTAAGCATGTAATTGGCTTAATGTAGGAGGAGCCTCGATATCCCACCTCCTATCTATGGATTACAGAGTTGGAATCTAATCTAACTGACATGGTAAAAGTTGATCATCTTTGAACCAAAAGAAGGAGAGATCAAGAGTTAGCACACAACTTCAGTTGCTACAGCTAGAAATCATTGATCATGGCCAAATTCTTGGTGTCATGATGGACTCAGACATGAACCTTTTGAGGCACATAAAACCCACATGAGAGGACCCATGCTGGTGATGATTTCCTCTCCAAGATTCTGTGTGTGTGTTAGTGTGATAGTGCTGGTGAGGGGAAGGATTGAAGATTGGGGGCAAAGGACTGCTGAACAGAGAGCAGACCAATCAGCATAATGCAATCTTACCAGGGGGTGCCATGTCCAGATGACCCCCAGACTGGGTACAGTGTCAGACTAAGCCCCCAGTCCATCACAGCCTGGGGCCCACCACAGCCGCAGCAGGAAACAACTGGAACCATACCCACACCTGTGCCAGTGTGTACAGCATGCCACACCGCCCCTATACATCTGTACACATTCCTCATACAGAAGGACCGAGCAGGTCACCCAACAGCCTCCAGTGGTGGAGCAACTGGGTAGTAACCGAGAGACACTGCAGGGAGCCTAAAGCCTTCCCACCAGGTAGAAGCATCCCCACCCACAGCCAGCAGTAAGGGACCAGAGCCAATCCCAGCACTGTAACACCCCAAGTAGCACCCGAACCCAGGCAACTAAAAAAAGAGTGATTCTTAGCTGAAGCTAGGTAAGCAGCCACCAACCCCCTCTGGACAAGAGTCTGGGCTTGCTGGACTGAGTCAGACTGAACCTCCCTACAATTCAGAAAGCTGAACGTAGTGTCTTTTCCTGTTATTATTGAACCCACTCCCCATGTTCTGGCTGACCCACAGAGTAGCCGGTCCCAATTGCTGTTGCTGCAATTGCCGAATTGTGAAGCCGCCAGATTGCGGCGTACTGCTCATATTGCCTTCCTGCTGTTGTCTCTTGCCTCATGCCGCCAGGTGCCAAAGCTAACAGCTGTACCAGCAGGGGGATGCCACAACGCCCCATCCAAAGTCGTGACTTACAAAATTAAGCCCCACACAGTTGCCTTTGTTATTGCACCAGATTAATCCAAATCCCTTCGAGAGTTATCTGCAGATGAACTGACTGGACAGGGGACTGGGCCTCTGAACAGGACAGAACTGAAGGGCGCTTCCTTCCCATCGAGCCAACAGTACCATTCATCATTCCCTCTGTCCTGATGCTTAATAATCGCTCTGCTTGGAAAATAAAGTAGAATAGATTATTTTGCATTTGTTTGTTTTTTACCTGAAATAGGCTTTCTGATTTCAACTTTTGATGGTATTGAAGCATAAGTGACCAAATGAATGCTACAGTGGACTGGCTAGCATATTTATATTAAAGCTACTTCATTTTTAGCCACATTTGTAGACCACATTGTGAGCATAGATGTTTCTTTGTTTCAGCTAGGACCGATCGGACTGGATTACAATCAATGAAGTTGAGTAATCAACCATTTGTCACTCTAAAACCAAATAAACTTTACTGTTTTGACTGCATTTAATTTCTCTGCATCAGGGTCTATTCACATTTACCTGCTGTTATTTTAAAGGACACTAAATGCCTTGAGCTCTAAAGCTTGAACCTTCCTCAACGGGTCTTGAATGGACTCCTAAAATCCCCTTTCCCCTTTTATTTGTTTTTAATTACTTGTGCTTAATCAGTAGTGTTTAGATTTTTTTCCTTTAGCATGTAGTACCCTGGCTGGCTCTGTGCCTCCTCACATTTCAACCAGGCGTCCCAGGCAGAAAGAAATTGACTTTGGCAATCGCTGAAATAAAGATTGATTGAATGAGAATGGAAAGGACCTTGCTAAAGGATCAGCCATGCAGTAACCCCTGAGCATTAGCAGCCTTTGCCAAGAAAGTAGTCACAGTTATTCTTGCAAAAGGGGCAACAAGATTAAAGCTGGTAGTTTCCACACAGAGCACTGGGGTTGGGGATCCATTTCATGGAGAAATTGCACAGGACTACTAGGCTTTGGTTTACCTGTGAATTAGAAGATTGTCTATGATCTAGCTGACTGTGGTCTGCGATGATGAGGGAATGGAAGTAGGCTCTAAAAGATGAGATTAATTAAATGTAACAAATTGTAATAAGAGGGGTTGTGAAAGTAGCATAGGGAATTCTGTGTTATCTGGTGTTTTTTCTAAACAGCATAATAATTTCTCTTCATTAAATCAATTTTGTTCTGGTATTTTTGTTGCATCAGAGAGGCTGGCCTTAAAAGAAAAGTGTTACCTATGAACAAAACCTATATACATTGAAGAAGTAGAAAGGCTTATTCATTAGATTAGAATTAGATTTGTAAACATGTCATAATGGTGACTTTTAACAAATAATCGGTGTGTTTAATGTTGAGGGAGAATTCTATATTTCTATGGTTAGACTACAGTATATATGAAGCACCAGTTATGCTTCTTTTACAAACTTTTTTAAACACACACGTCATAAGGGATGCTACTGTCATTTCTTTATTTGCCGAGAGCATAATGTGTCATTATGAGGTGTATATAAAACCTGTGCTATCTAGGGACCGTCTCTAACACCTGTCAGAATATAGCGTTCCCAGGAATAATCCAAAAAACAGCTTGTGGCAGCCTTGTGTACTCAAAAATAATGTTGTATAAGAAAACTTTCCAATCACTTACTCTGACTTAACCCATTGTACATAGATTACTCTTTATAGAGTTAGGCAGAGGTTTTAAGAAAAGATACAAAGTACTCTAAATAATGAGTACTTTTCAGCATAGTTTCATGGAAAGGATTTCAAGGTCCACCCAAGGGCTGGATGGGGTCCGGTTTAGGGACCACTTGAAGAAAATAATAGAGGGGACACGATTTAGAAAATGGTTTAGAGCTTGCAAAAGAGTTCAGTGTCCATTCTAGATAGTTGCTTTCTACTCAGGATAAAGCAGCCTGATAGTTTACGTGATTATATCTAAAATCTCACATTTTTAACTTTAAGTACAACATCAATTGCTTCGTATGTATATAAACTACAAATGAGGCAGGAACTTTCCTCCAACCTGAACGTGACAGGCCACCTGTTTTCTCTCAAGAACAATGGCCTCGGACTAGGAGGAGCTGTTTCCCATCTTCAGGCTCAAGAATTAGCCGTACTCTCCTCTCCATTACCCTGGCATACATATCTTCCAGGAGAAACTGAGAAATGGAGAACACACCTTCTGGTCCTATTTATTATGGAGGGTAGGCCTGGGTGATAAACCGAATGTTTATAATTACTGTTATTCTCTACGATAACCATGCACAATTACCATGACAGTAAAAGAAATAAACCTACTTTTGCCTGTGTGCGTTGGTAGTTGGTGTTTACATTCCCCTTTAGGACACTGCAGCGTGTGACTCCACCGTCAGAAGAAGCATAAACAAAGAGAGTCCAATGAAAAAGCAGCTAACAGCTGAAAACTAAATGACATCAGTTAATCCTGTGGAGCTGAGCAAGCACATAGATAGAGATGAGCACGTACAGAGATGAAGTTGCACGCAAAGACAGTCCAGCGCACGCAGATATGTTGTCCAGTGCATGTAGTCAGTTGTGTGCATGGCAGACAGGTTTTAAGCGAGTGTCTGTGAGTTTCAACTAATCACATCATTCTCACTCACTCGCTCAGACTCTTTAACTGCACCCTCAGCACAAAAAGTACAGCATAGATCTTGATCAAAAGAACATAAAATTCAAAGTTTGTCTCAAAACTTTCAGGAGTAGACAAAATAACACATCCAACTTCTTCCACCACCTACAGCACAACCCTGCTGTCCATTACCTTTGCAAAAAATGCTTAACAAGAGAGTTAACATTTTTTTGTCTTTTTCAATAGGACACTGTTAAATGTTTAAACTTGAATGATTTATTTGCCTCTGTAAAGTGCCTTGAGATGACATGTGTTATGAATTGGCACTATATAAATAAAAATGAATTGAATTGAATAGTTAAAAGACTTTAATATTTCATTGGAAGTACTATGTAATTTGATTTAGTTTGTAAAAAATAAAAAAATAGTTTAGTTGCATTTCCTGTACATGCCATTATTTTAAGATAAGGGAGGGGGAGCATTTATCATGCAATTATTGTTATCGAGGTAAAACTGGCTAATTTATCATGATATTGATTTGAGGTCATATCACCCAGCTCCAATGGAGAGAAACCACAATCCAGATCTCCCAGTATAGGGGCCCTCTTAAACCTCTACATAGTGTTGAAGAGGAGTGTCACGTCAAGCTCAAGCTGACCTGAAAGCTCTGGTTGTGATGGTAAACAATAGAAATCCTCCCTGGGAGCTTCTTGCTAGATTTGCATCAAGAGATAAAAATAATATTGATTCCTTAGAGGGACTACAGCTCACTGGTTCACAGTACTGCAGTATGAACATTCTCCCAGCTCAGGCTGACTTAGAGGAGGGCCTCCTGACTGTACTTCACCTGGGGTCCTCAAATGGCTAAGTCCGCCACTACGCCTTACAATACCTGCTTGCTGTTTCAGGAGTCCCACAAGTCAACCAGGCATGGTAGGAGTACTCATTCAGTTTGACAGGATCCCTTACAACCAGTGTCCACCGCTCGGTTCAGGGGTTGGCACTGTGACAGGCACTGCAGACCTTATGGCCACAGCTTTGGTATACCATATCAACAATAGAGGCAGAGAACATTATTTGATGGGATATTAAATAGTACATTTAAATCATGTAAAAAAAATCCCGGTACATTCCATGGTATATGTCATTTTTTTAATAATGTACTACAAAAATGAATGGCATATTTGTTATTATTGAATTATATATTTATTGGTGCATTTATTTGTTTTTATTACATTCATTTATTACATGGTACATTTACATTGAATTATTTGTTGACATATCGACTGATTAAATTTTATTCCTTTTAGTCCTCCGTACAGTTTTGCCAAGGAGGTTATGTTATAAGTGGAATTTTATGTGTGTGTGGGAGTGTGTTTGTTTGTTTGTCCTTCCTTCCCTCTATGTACAGGATAACTCAAAAAGTTATGAATGCATTTTTATGAAACTTTTACCAAAGATGCACCTCAGTTCAAGGAGCATTAAATTGTGGTGATGATCTACATCATTATGCAGCTTTTTAAAGTAATCTTTAACCTTATTTTGCAGAACGAGCAGTTCCCCCATTAAACCAGAGAGTCGCATCCGTGACTATTGACAACTACAGCATCAGACTCCAGATGTATTATTCTCAGGACACAACCACAGGAAAGGTATGCCATGCATTGCTTGAAGACTCAATCTGCTGATCAAAGAAAAAAGCAGAGTGAAAGAAGAAGCTGGGAGCAGAACAAACACCACATACTGCAGACACATGCGGTGCCTTATTTTTAAACTTATGAAAGGAAATTGTTTCCAAAGATGCACCTCATGCCAAGAAACAATTCACTGAAATTTGATAATGATCCATATAATGTGTGATTTTTAGCTATAAGTGTAAGTCACATTACAGGACAAAATTTGCTGCTTGGCGGAGGTCTGTGCTCTCCTAGTGCTTTTCTAGTTTTAACTAAAATTAATTTGTATTTTCATCAAAGGATATGGTGTTGCCTGTTTTGGCCCCTTTGGTAAACATATGTATTTAATACAATGTTTCAAACTGTGGAACTGCCAGTTAGCACGTTGTGTGTTGCTGAGCAGGTAAAATTAGTTGGAGATGCAAAACTTAAGATCTGAGATGAAAGAATGAAAATGGTTGTGAAGAGTGCTGATATTAAATCGAGAATGTTTCAAAAACCACACCTAAAGAACTACTAGTGGAAACTCCAAGTGACTCAATAGGCCATAAGCAGTAATACCCCAGCCAACGCCTCCTCCATTTTTGCAGGGACGAGGTGGTGTGTGTGCAGGGTTTTTGGCAATGAGTAGTGGCAGTTGGTGGTGTGGTTTTGTGTCAATAAATGTCAACATTTTTAGTTGAGTTGGTGTGTGGGTGTGTGTGTGTGTGTGGGGGGGGGGGGGGGGGTGGG
>JAUZNJ010037953.1:0-11261 GCA_034780135.1 Jordanella pulchra | reverse complement strand
TTATGTTATGACTTTTCCCATCCATCTCTAGGGAGGGCGGCGCCCGAGCGCCCCCTATGGGCCGGCCGCCACTGTTCAGTACTTTACACAACATTGGAAAAAACCCTTTTAACAGGATAACCTCATCTGCAGAACCAGGTTCAGAGACTGAAGGCTAGCATAACTATATCCTTAGCCACTCTAAGTATAAGCCTTGTCAAAAACAAAAGTTTTAAGTCTAGTCTTAAAAGTAGACAATGTTTTTGTCTCATTAAAATGGGCATTTAGTTTGTCAGGAGAGGAGCCTGGTAACTAAAAGTTCTCCCATTTTAATTTAAAAAAAATTAGAAACCACTAGAGAACCTGCAGATTGAGAGTGAAATGTTCTGTTAGGAACAAGGAAGGAACAATCTCTGATATAAGATGGAGTTTAATTTTTATTTTATAATATGTGAGAATGAGGATTTAAAATTTTAATCTGGAATAAACAGCAATACATGAGGGAAAGCCAAGATAGGAGAAATATGATCTCTCTTTTTATCAGAACTCTGGCTGCAGCAGTTTGGATCAGTTGAAGGATTTTATAACTACAATAGGAGGATATCGCTGACAGCAAAAAAAAAAAAAGATTAGTAAATGAAGTGAATTAGATGAAGTGAAAGGCAGCTTCTTTTTCAAAGAACGCAATGTTTCAGCCCAAAGATGACCTGCAAAACCAAACTGAAATTGCTCAAACATCTCATATATGATTCCCAGCAGATTCATCTGTATCATCAGCTTAATTTCTGTAGACCTTGAAACAGTCTTGGGGCAAATGCTGCCTGTGTAGAAACCCTACATAAACATGCTATTAGTTATCTGTTGGACTTTTCTAACAGCTAATTTTCTGCAGCAGAAAGACAGTTGGGTCAAGAAGGGTTTGTCATGCACTGATGAATTATGGTGCTAGAATTGGTAAAATAATTTCTCAAGCCAATGATCAGTGTTTGACTTTAGTGTTGTGGACTGAGAGATTTTATCTTATTCAATGCAATTGAACCTGTCTTAATCTGGGAGAGGCTGTAGGTAACTATATTGTGCATCATGACCCTCCAAAGCAGCCTGTATTTGGAGTTTGATCTTGTGGACTCTATTTCTTCCACGCCCACCCGTTCTCAGTCTATCCTTTCCCACAGTGATGTAGTTGTTAAATAAAATGGAGGATGAGTTTCGCCCCCTATAAAGAGAGCTGTTGAGATGAGACCAATGAGACAACCACGGTGGTCTCTGGAGGTTGTTGTAAAGATGACGACCTCCACATCTGCAGCACTGGCCTCGCTGGGCCTGGTCTCTTTCAGCTTGATGACCCACACAGCTGTAGCCAAGACTTGGGAACAACTTAGTCACTGGTTCAATTAAACTATGCCTCGGTTTAGCTTATTAAAACCTTCTTTTAAAAGAATGTTAAAATGATACAGCAGCTGTCGATCTTGACACAAAGGAGACGAAATAAAATAAACAGTTAAGAACTTTAAGTGTACTGCAAAAACGTAAAAGACATATTGAAGCACAAGTTAAAAAAGGGACTCTAAAGTAATGCCATATAGGTAAGTTTAAAGGTACGGCATTAACAGATGACTGGGACTGTTAGAGACATCAACATTCCCTTGAAATACCAATAATTTGATAAGAGAATAACTTACAGACACATTCTCAGATTTATTTTTTTTAATTAGCACATTACAATGTGGCTTTTTTATATGCCTATTCAACCAAACCTTGTCAAACTGTGTCTGGAATTTTCTCTCATTGGGTGAGAATGACAGTTGATGGGAGGTAACCCTTACACTGCTCTGCAGCTCCTTGGGTTTGTGTAAACACAGCTGACCAGACGCATGCAGGCAGGGCAGCTCACTGAATCACACTGAGCTGATGAGAAAGTGACCACAAATCAGGGCAAGCGACTGCTGCTTCTGGTCCCTTCGCTTGGAGGTTAAAAGGGGTTAAGAAACAAAAAGTTAATGTCAAGAAGGTCACACTTGGGAGGGAAATATGTGAACAAGAGACAAACTGGTCCTTGGTCCTATCCTTTGTAAAATGTGACTCAAAAATATCTATAAAAGAAAATTAATAATCTGTTATAATATTAGTATTAATTGTTTAAACAAAATTCCTAAAGTAATATTTACCCTATTCATGAATACTACTCTCAATTTCTGACTGTTTTTGTTTATAGCTTAGAGATATTCCATAAGATAAACACTAAAATAGAGAATAATAATAATAATGTTATTATTATTGATTGAAAGTTAAATTGATATTACAGTTTGGTTAAAAAAAAGATCATTTCAGGCAATTATTATGCATTTATCCACTATACATGTGGATGAATGCATTTTGAATATCTTACTGAAGCTTTTTTCTTGACTTCTAAAGCTCAAAAAATGTGAGCCTTTATTCAGAGGGATGTTTTTCTATCTTTCCTTTTTTGAAGAGAGATTTAGGGTGATCTTATGATAAGATATTATCACATCAGGAAATATATTTTCTCATAAATCAGAAATAAATCAGACATTTAAAATTAACTTTTGAGGTTTTCTAAACTTGTCCAAGATTATTCTTCAGCAATGAATTATATTTATTTATTCACAATAACAATAATTTAAGTATTACATCACTCACACCTTGTCCATTTTTAGAAAACTATTACTTTATTTGCTTATATGAAAAAAAAATAAAAGCTGTTTTTTAAAAGGTGTTTAAGGTGAGAATTTTACTGTTCTGAAACAACTAACTTTAAATAAAACTGGACTCACTGAACATGTCAGCATTACCGAATCTCAATATAATTTGTTTTTAACAATATTGTGAGCACAAAGACAAAGCGGCAAACTTTTTCAATATTCTTATATGTTAAAAGATTATTTAAAATCAGTTATTTAGACTTTTTTTGCTTTTAAATCCTGCCTGACATTTGACCAAAACTTAACTTGGTGAACTTTAGGGATTTGCTAAAATATTATTAGAAATTATGACTATAACCATAAAAACAAGCAGTAAATCCAGTTGGGAAAATAAGTGGTGTCCAAAATCAGACACATTTCCATCTGACATATTATATTCATTCAACACTACATAAAAAAAAGTAAGTCAATGTGCCTGACCCTGCATAAACACTTGCCATAAAAGTTAACACAGAGGATTTGAAGGGCCTCGGCTCCTTGATGCGGGTTTGCTGATGGCCGGCCCAGACCTGTTTCTTTTGGCAATATCCAGCTGCTTCTGCGGCTACTTCAGATCATCAGCCTCGGCAAGAATGACGCAGCCGTTTCCGTGCGAGGAGGTTACAATAGGCAGAGGAATGCCTGCAGAGCCATAAAAAGAGCACTACAGGATCTGGAAACTAGATTGAAACACATAAGGCACTACATCAATCTCTGCAGGAGGTTTTTCCTTTTCATGCTTGGCATTTCTTTTTTTTTTTTACCTCATTGTGGAATTCGATAATTTACAAGCAGCAGCATCATCGTTATCTCTCTTTATTGACTCTTAATTGTGTGTTAACAATTGTGTCATATTCAAAAAACAATTTTTTCATTTAAAAAAATGAATACTTAACAAATTAAGCTTAACATTTATTATTCTAGTGCTGCAGTAGGTAAACATAACACAAGTTTTCCTCCATTAGCTTAGTTATAGGCCGATTTTTTAACAATATGTCTGGAAAAGGCTTTCAAATGTTGAAAACAAGACAAATAAAAACTCTTGTGGTCAAAGGTTTCCCCTGCAACATAAATGTGATTCAGATTTATCAGTTTTTATTTGCAGGAAATTGATGAAGAGAAGCAACCCCAAACACAGATGGTGCAAGGATGCCTCATAGTTGGTAGCTTCAAATTTTTGCTCTTTTCTGGAAAAAGAATAAGATCTTCAAGAAAAATTAAATAAGATTCCATCAAAAGAGATGACTTTGCTGCAGCTTTCTTCTGTTTATCCATCTACATTCTTTAGACTTTTAGCCTTCAAAAAAATAATAATAAAAAGAAATGGGGAAACAAAGACAAAAATTTCCTTCTAGATGCGTTAGAGAGGGTTACAGGTTAAATTAACTAATTTGAAAAGAGTATTTAATACATTTCGTAATGGATAATTACAAAGTCCTTAATGCTCTATATGCCCCACAGCTTCAAATCTATGTTTCCTCTTTCAGACCCTTTATTACGCAGTTAATGGTGTCTGATGTATAAGAGAGGCAACCCCTATCTACTGCTGTTTATTTAGCAGTTTTGCCAGACTGTTAAATGGTGAAACCATTGCTCAAAGTTTGCTACCGTTTTTTCCTTTGATCTCTTTTCAAGGTTGTGCAAATGTACCACAAAAAATGACCCATTCCTTTTAAGTGACTTAGTTCTACGTACATACCTACCTCAATTCAGCCACATTATTCCATTTTAAGTTGGACTAGAAATAAATACAAAGTTCAGTACAAATCTTAAAAGAAGATAAAGTGTAAAACAGAAAAAAAGGTTACTTTAAAATCTGAACGCACAGTTATTTACTCATCTTTACTGCTGTTTTACTGGTGTTGGTGAGGAATGATGTCAAGTGATGTGATCTACTGATCTCATCTTGTTCTCAGATACTTGAGCCCTTAAACTAAAAGAAATAAATCAGAGGAGAATCTTCCCCCACCACCTCCTTCGACCCTAAAGTAATTTTTTTCAACCTTCTCTTTTGTTCTCATATCCCACATGTGCTCAATATATCACTTAGACTGTATCACCTTCTCCCTTTGTTTATCATCTCCTCGGATGTCCATGTGGAATCCTCATCTCATTCCCTTCACCTTGTCTCTGGGACTTCCAAGCGTATTTTACAAGCCACCAGTTGCTGAGCCTAATGGTTTGCAGCAGCGGAGCTGGTAGCACACATGATATCTTGAATGTAACAATCAAAGAGGCATGCAAGATTTTGGTATTTCCTCTGGCTTGCACATGTGCAGCAGCCTCCAGCTCCCGAAGCTGTAATCAGTTTAGGACATGAAGGTGGGGTTGAAAATACTTCAAACAAATGAACATCTTATCGCCATATGTCACTACAGTGTTGTGCATAGTGAGAATCTCCCTAACTTCAGCTGGATGAATGAGCAGGACCAGCCTTTATAAACACTATAATATAAAGTCAAAGAAAACATTGTAAGACTTCCATTGTTTCATTTTTCTTTTGTGTTTTTTTTTTTTGTATTTTTGTATTCAATAATTGTAATAATGTAATACACCTTTGTAATAAGAAGTTAAAGAGAACAAGGGCTGTCCGATTTTTTTTTTAATGTCTGTATTTGCTCATCCTTTGGGTACATTTCAGCTGCGACCAGTAATGTTCACGGTATTTCCAAATATGCCATCTGTTATACACCCTGATAGGGTGCAAACATTAGAACTGACCCCAGTAGTTTGATGGATTGTATACAGTGAACTTAGACCCAATGTTTGAGCTACAAAGGTGAATGAAAGGTGACATAGCCTTCCTGATATAGTGTTAGTATGTGTATCTGTGTTGTTTTTCTAGCATAAAATAAGTAGCGGACATAAATAATACTACTAATACTAATAATACTATAAATACTACTAATATTTTCAAATGTTTTCTTTCTAGAGGGCAATAATACAAGTAAAAATGTTTTACTTTTCAATTGGAATCAAATAAAAAATATATATCTTTGGAGAAATTAGATGTTTGCTTCAACAAAACTAATGAAGGTGACTGTCAGCAGTTGGCTTAGTATACATCCATTGTCCTACATAGAGCATTTTTTAGTTTGGTTTGCTCCTTATCATGTCCAGCTTCATGGCAAACATATTACAGCTCTAGGTGGCATAGTGATGCTGAACATATTTGCTTTAGCAAGACAGGCTTTATATGTACCTATAAACCCTCCTATGACACCCAACCCTTGAAGTTTTATTACAGTAAAGGTATTAGGTACAAAGTGATGCCAGAAACGACAGATGAAGAGTGTGAGATGAACAACAAGTATATAGTAAATGAGAGTCAAAATCACCAGCTTAATCAGGCTACAATACCATATTAGTTTGTGTGGATAACAGTATGATATTTGCAAATAAGTCTGTCATAATTTGATAATAATCAAATTAAAAGACGTTATAAGTGGTCAGTATGATTTCTTTATAATATCCCAGTTTAACACAGTTATCGACATCTATATCTACTCACAAAAAACTTAATTAATAAAAACAAATCATCTGCTCATATTTTGACACAGTACAGCTAGAGGTAATTTATGCTGAAGACAATTTGATTGATATATTTTGATTTCGCATTGATCTCTGATATTGGCATCTCATTTAATCAGTATACGAATAAACACCGATCTCTTGTTATAATCCTAGTAGTTTGAGAATGAATGACAGCACAGAGACACAAAGAAAACATACAATGAAAATTTACAAAACTACATTACTGGCTACTACAAAAAAATCCTCCAATGCCGACTAGAGGGAAACCTGACAGTCAACCACAAACACCTGGAAAGAGATAAAGCCATCAAAGAAAAACCCCAAAATAGAAAACTCAAACAGAAAAAACACAAGAGGGAAAAATATGAAACATTTGATATCCATGGAGATAAATAGAGAACTACACAGCAACTGTTTTATGAGGCATAAATCTTTGTGTGAAAATGCTAACGATGTTGTCTAGGCCTTACATTAGTGGTGATCTGTGCAGAAGTCCAATGTCTGTGCCCCAGGTGTATGCAAGCAGAGATCATACAAAAAGCAAGCAGCCCCATCGGGCCAAGGACCCGTTATGTACTTGTAAGCATTTTTGTTATTTAATATTTAATTAAATAGCTTCCAGACTGTCACGTGTTTTCCTTTGAACACGCCCAAATGGCTGGGTTGTAGGACAACAGATGAAAGTGTGCTTCAAGCTTAAATCATGGTCAAACTGCTCTCCCTGTCCTCCCTTAGCTCCAGAGCAGGGACCAGCCCGCTGCCTCTTTTTGTCTCTGCCTTTTGCTCTGCTCTCCTGTTGCTCCTGTCTGAACTCCAGGACCGGTCCTTGCCTTATCTCTGGTGAGGGGGGGATTCGTCCCAGTTTCAGGTCCTTGACAGACAGGAGGACCATCAGAAGCCACCATGATCCAGCTTTAGCTCCTGGATCTGTTGGGCTGAGGGATGCAGGCACCAAAGGTGTTGTCTGGCTTTTCCACATTAAAAAAACCACCTTGATATAATCCAGGTTGGCCAGGTTGAGTTGACCAGACAACAAGCAACCAAATAGGCTCCTCCTATTGAGGACCCTGTAAAGAGAGCTCTTTGATGTCCCTGATGTTCATATGAATTTTTGAGGTGTGAAACAAACAAAATCATGCCGAAAATTTGCTGTACTCGCATTCGCTGTGAATGGACTATTAGGGTTTACTGTCTCCAGAGAGTGAATTCAAGAATTAGTCCCTGTGTTGCATATGTTTATCTCTGCCACCCCCTATCTTAGAAGCATTCACAGCTTCTATGCATTGGAATTTCAAGGATGACATGTCAAGCAACAGGCGATGTCTCATCTATATTATAAATATTGTCCTTTTGTTTGGAAATCCTAATTGTTTATTCTCTTTTAGTGTTATCTATATAAAGGAAACCAAAAAGACATTTCAATAGAACTGCTTTCTGTAAGATAGAAAACTTTTTGCGGATATCGCGATGTACACATTACCTTTAATGAAAGGACACCATTGAGCAAATATTTCTAGCCCACTTATTGACAAAAATAGGAAGCATCTTAAAGCTTTGGCCAGGGGTGGGGTCACTAGATAAAATGAGACAATGTTTACTGATACATTTTGAAATCTCTTTATGGTGCATTCTCACACTAAACAAGATTGCAATGAATATTCCAAATGACTTTATAGCTGCTGCTCACTTGACACTTCACCAACAATTTTGGAGGATAATAGGGACAACGGCGAGTGAATCGTGAAACACACAGAGCTTCTATCTATCTCTCTGCCATCTGTTCAACTCTACATGGCTAACCTGGATTTTACCAGGCATTTTACGGCATTGTATTTAATGTGGAAGGCCAAGCAACGACACTGGCATCACTGGGTCCACCTGATCCTCAAGAGACACTCCCAATTCAGTGGCAAGAGCTACAGCTGGATCACGTTCACTACCTGCCGTGCTTCTGACTTTTCAGGAGTCGAAACTGTTATCCTGCAAAGGGGTGCTCTGCAGTTCAGAGAGAAGCAGCAGGAGTGCAGAGCAAAAGGTCAGACAGAGACGACAGGCCAGACCCTGTGCTGGAGCTAAAGAAGGAGCACAGAAGTAGTGAACATGAGGCCAGACACAGGCAGACCAAGTCTTGAGCTGGCGCAGACTTTTACTTCCTCATAACATTTTGTTACTCCATAGTCATCACTAAATTCTTAACAAAGAACGTCAGCTTATATGCATGTCGTGGTTCTCAAAAGCTTTCTATGAGGAAAACTCCTTTTCAGGCTAGGACGATAATAACTGCTGCAGTGTAACAATGTCTTCCTATCAGTTGCTTTTCTGTAAACAGTGGTCTTAAGAGTTTCCGATTTGTTAACAACTACATCCACAAAATATTATTAGGGAAAAATTAAGAGTAGGTATAATAAGTATGGAGACCTGTTAACTCATGTAGTTCTTCTGCAGTTCCAAAAAAAAAGAATATATATCAACAGTAAAATAGAAAGTAATTTAAAAAAAAAATCAGTGGTCTCCTTAATATAAGACAGAAGCTAATGAACAAGTGTCTTAATGTGAAAATCAACATGCGTAGAAAGAGCTTCTGTCTGAGACTGATCACCTGCAACTTATAGGATGACCGGGAACAAGTTAGAACTCTGATACTTTAGATAGAACGAAGACGTCGGGCCTCGCGGGATCTTGTTGCAATAGAAAATCCTACTCAGGTTTTGTTTATCTCTTGTGCAAAACCAAATGTAGGATTAAAACTCAAAGATTTGTAAAACTAACTCCTTCCAAGTTGTCTCAGAACTCTAGCTATAAAAAACTACCATGTTCCGGATTACAATGGCAGTACGTTTGTCTTTATAACACTAGATAGTCAATAGATTAACCTGTCTTCTATACACTGCCTAAAGAAGGTGAACATTGATTTATTATTTGATATGTAAATTCAAATGTGGTTGAAAATTTGATTTAAGGCACAGTGAATGTGAGACTGAACTTTTTGTTTTCAGTAGAATACCTGGAATAGGAAAGGATGTTTTGATCAGTACTAAGAAAGCAAATAAGTGATTTATTTCCCCCCTCACTTCTTTGTAGGAAGGAACAGTTGTAACACCATACTCAAACTAAACTCTATATGGGTGGAAAATCAACTGTTTTAGTTTTGAAGATTATTTGTGAAAGTTTCTTAGAATTTGGAGCCCTTTAAAAGAAAAACAGATGTTTTTCTATAACAAAACTATTATTTTGGTGGTTCCGACCATTACACATGTCTGTTGTGATAACATTTTACACTGAGGTTGCTGCTCAGCTGTTATGATTTCACAAGGTGATTCCATGAGGGTGATAAAAACAGCAGCAGTCACACAATAATAAAAGATATGAATAGTCCACAGGATGACACCTGGGCTATTTTGGAAGTAAAGGTAATGATGGCATGGCTGTGATGAGTCCTGATATGAAAAGACTCAAAATATGTTAACCTTGGGCAAAGATAATTTGTATCTTAGAATTGATAAAATCAACTGTTGATTAAAAAGCCATAAGTTATGGCTCCAAATTATTGTTGGGCATTCGTTGTCATAATTATAATAAATCATTACTTTTTCTTATTATTATATTTTTAGACATGAAAGTTTTAGTAAATGGTCAATTTGATTTTAGACAAGGGTTTCTGATTGGAGCTTTATTTGGTTGCATTCTTACTTTACCAGAGGTCTTTCTGCAAGGTGTCTGCATGAGTTCCATGTTTGTGGATATTCTCTCAGTACTTCCATTGACCTGTCAAAAATGTATCCTACTTCCTGTTCGATGTCCACTGGAGCTAGACTTCTAACCACCACCAAGGCCCGTTTGACCCTGCAAGGTATAAAAAGAAGCCCAAATGTCAATTTCTACAGGTATATGCAGTAGCTATAGTGATTTAACAGCACTTCTGTTAAGAATAGGTTAACAGCATTTTATTAGTCAAGCTAAATACACTAATTGCGCAAGAAATTATTCCCCCACCATCTTCTCTTTTTGTAAAATATTATCTGCAGCTGATGTTAGCTAGCTAGTTAGTTAGTCAGGCATTAATGATCACCAGATAACACATTACTGTCTGTATATTCAGCAGCTGAAATACAATTTTAAATGATGAAGCCTTTAGCAGATTGACAAACAGAAAAGGCTAAGCTGCTTTTTCTTTTCACAAGTAGCTTTTTGTGGAACTTTTCAAAGTAAAAATATAATTAGTTTTTCTGTTAGCCAGACTATGTATCTTGGTAGAGGTTTGTTTGTTTTGTTTTATTGTGCAGACAGGACTGTGGGATAAGTGTAGTGATTTTGTTATTTATGAAATAGAAACCCTACAAAAGCTACAAAAACAGAACATCTAGCACAGACAGAGAAACAGGCATTGTAAAGGCAATATCTGACCAAGAACAATGGCAATCAGAGAACTCAAATACAAAGGAAAGAATGAACTACACCGACACTGAAAGTAAATCGTTCTATCAGGGAATTATGAGAAAGACTAGAGGTAGAAAGGAAGCAGAGAGAGTGAAGCAGTCTGAACAGAGCAGTACTGAAGAGACTCTATCTAACTGGTCACATTTAAATTTCAAATTCAATTCAAAAAAGGTTTATTATCCCAAAGGGAAATTAAGTTTTGTAGTAGCTCATGTATTTTTGTTTTCTCTTTTCCAGTTGTTTTAGGTGTTGATTGCTGCTGGCAGGAAGGATCTTCTGTATCCTGTCTGTCTTGCATCGGATCCAGAGAAGCCTCTTACTGAAGACACTGTTGTTGTTTAACAATTTCCCAATATTTAGAGCATAAATACATAAAAAAATGTTTTCAACAACATAATGCATGCAAACTATCCTTTGAGTTTGCATTATCGGCACACTGATATATGATAGCGATTTTGTTTCAATATATATACAGTGATATGAAGAACACCATCAACTGTAGAACACAACACCAGCAGAAGAAAAATGTGAGTTCCATCAATCGTCAGTAACCTTTCTGGGTTTTGTCCTTGGGAACGGACAGGTTCGGCCAGATGAGGGGAAGATCCG
>JAUZNJ010037952.1:0-11262 GCA_034780135.1 Jordanella pulchra | reverse complement strand
ATCTAGGGAAAAAGTATAATGTTAAATTAGGTAGGTACATACATACGTACACACGTACGTAAGTACGTACGTACGTATGTACGTACGTACATACATACATACGTACGTACATACATACATACGTACATACATACATACATACATACAGGGCAGGTCCCAAATAATTTCTTCCTGTATTATATCATGTTGCCTAAAATGAGGATAGAAAATACTACAGCTTTGGGTCCAAAAGTAAAAGGTTTGAACAGCATTCAGAGTTCAACCTAGATTTTTAATTGGGAAAACCGTTATGAATACCTGAAGCAAATTGTAGTAAGCTAAAGAGATTGAAAATACATTTAAGTCAGGGCCCCTCGTGTTTTGTGCATGACTTTAAAAGAGACCCTCAACTGAACTACATGCTCCACTGCTGGTCCCTGATATCCTGCAGGGCTCTCATGTTTTTCCACAGGCAGCACATAGACTCTTTCTGTCTGATAACAGCCGTCTTCAGCCACCCTCTTTCAGCTTCCTCAAAGCTGCAGATCTCTAAAATCCTTTGATGCAGATGAACCAGGTAAAACCCTCCTTAAGAGTTCAAACATGGACAAAAATGAAACAGGCTAGAGAGTAATATCTAATTATTATTTGTTTCTTTCACTGTGTCACCTAGTTCCTCTGTTTATAAATTGAGAAAAAAAATTGGTTTCTTTTTTTTTTTTATGAAGCTAGAGTTGCTGGCTCAGTCCTCCAGCACGCAATGAATAACTGAGGTCTTAATGCCAAACTCACAGCAGTCAAGAGTTTGCCCAAAACGTACCATTTAGCCCTACAAACCACACAATGAAACATACTTAAAGCTGTAAAATGTAGATGGTTGGTTTCTCAGGGTGTAAAACAGAGCAGCCTAGAGCCAGAAACAGAGTAGGGAAGTAGGAGTTTAGCATAATAACCTACAGATCAACCGGTAATTTAAGTAGACACTGGAGCGGCAGGAGTAGGTATGCATGTTGATCATCAAGAACCAAAATGCATTGCAGGATGCTAAATTATGTCTGCTTGACTGGCAGACAAACAGAAATTCACAAAACCTTGTTGACTTTTGTTTGTGCAAAAAAAAAAAAAAAAAAAGCCATTATGAAAATGAAGGTTCCATGTGTCAAACTAAATACTTTAGAGGTTATTTCAATAAACTTTGATCAATTTCACTTTCTTTACCAAGATCTATCAGACAATCCCTCTTTAAGACTGCAAAAATATACAAGGTAAGAAAAAACAAAGTCTAACTATTCAAAATCTCAAGGCCCTATTTCATATCCATGTATTGACATTTCAGTCCATTTTAATTTCTAGTAACATATACTTTCACAATTGGGCACCAGTTTGTCACAACTGTTGCATCAGTAACGCATTTAATGATGAAGTTGGAGGTGACAAAATAGGCGTTTTCTTTAAATACCTTTGTAGCTAAGAGTTTTGTAAAAATAACATCAGAAATTGGCTAAAAAAATTGGGGGGGGATTTTCCTATTCCATAGCTGATAACAGCTGACAATGCCAGTTGCCTTAAATATTTAGAGAAAAGACATGTAGAAAATGGTCAAAACGTAAAAGGTTCAGTCTGGCCACAGTTGATATGACAGCATGTATAAAAGGAAAGAAACATAGGGAAAATTTTTTCATTTGGCATCGATTGAACATAACAAAAAAAGACTTGCAAACCTTTAAGACTAGCCTAAGGACGATTGGACAGATGAAGGTGGAAACCAAATTACAAACATTCTCACCACTGGATGATCTACTCTACTTTCTCTTAAAAGGTACATTATCAAGTGAAAGAATCTCCCAAAATATGTTCTGGTCTCATTTCTTTCTTCTGAGACCTTCCTGTTATTTTCATAAATTTCGACAACCGTTTGCTTCATGTGACTCTAAAAAATATATGGTGCAAGGAGAGGAACAACAATGAATGGTTGAAACTAAAGCTCGCTGCATATTTAAAGACAAGCTGTGCACATGGGCAACAAGATCAATATAGAAAATGATACCCCAGAACACAGATCCAAAAGAAGATTGTCCACTATAGCTTTGACATAGAAGAGAGGAAAGAAACAAAAAAAAAAAACATAAAAGCTAAAAGAACAGGAATGTCATTAACTTTGCAAACTTGGTCAAAGTCTCTGGATCTAAAATTGCTGAAGCGATACAGCTTGATTGTAGACTATTCTAGATATTTGGAACAACCTAAGACTTGGCAGCGCTGTTACTTATATGGCTAAAAGCACATTATATTGGTTTCACAAATCCTTTTCAAAGAGTTTATTTCAGTTTAAGTTGAAACCTTTAAGGGAGAAATTGAAAAACGAAACAAATACCTGTTGAAAATCTGACGTTTTTGAAGGGTTGTCATGGATGGCCAGTCCTTGTTCCATGACTTAATAAAGACAGAGCAGAGGGATTCTTATTGACAGAAACACTGAAGAATTGGTTTAGTAAGAATCTTCAGTCCATTGAATTTCTCCCTTGCGGCCTTTCTCTGGCATTGCTGCATACTTCATGGGCAATTTTCCATCTTGGTTCTGGCTCTTCATTCCGCCTCCTCTTCCTCATCGCAAAGACGGAGCACCATCTCCTTTACTACAACTATACTTTACCCTGTGTGGTCGTACATGCTCTCCCATCTTCACCCTCCTCTTGCTCTGTTCTCCCAAAGACAGTCAGTGCCTCATTATATCTGTCACTATTCAGTTCTCACTCACTATCAAACTTTAGCCTGAAGAACTGTGAGCCCTGTTGGGAGTGATGACAGAGTCATACTGAACCTTGTCAACCAGGCTGCCACCTACATTCAGCATCAGCCAGTACGGACTAAATGCTTTAATCGTCCCCAGCATGACTCCCCATTCTGTGCTTTGGTCCGACTCCCCCTCCCTGCAGCTCCCTATTCTGCTGTTCTTGTCTGGAGTGTAGGCGTGTTTGGTTTGAGCTTGTTCATATCATAAGAACAAAATTAAAGAACATGCAGACAAAACAAAAGAAAATCTGGAGCTCTGCAGCATTTCTGGCAGCATTAGGTTAATTTTCATTTTCAACATCATTCTTTTGCGTTGACATTTCTGGTCAGCATCCAGGAATTCATATATCCGTCTTGAGAGCAAACAGTAAAATACCACCTGTGTGTTTTATGCTGCGGTTACAAATATCTGTGAACATGCAGGCTGTTGTCAGGTCTTCCTGTGGATCATCAAAGCAAGCAGGGGGGGCTGAACGCAACACAATTCAAGGTTTATGTCCAGGTGCAACATATGCATGACTCCTGCAATTACTCATATCCTGCAACTTTAATAGGAGTGAACATGTGGGGATGAGTTCACTGGTGCAAGGCTGCATCATCTGCAGATTATGAGTGGGTGTTGATAACCCGGCTTAATTGAGTTTGCTAAATTAGGAGTAGGGCCACTTTGGTAGGACAGATCCCCCATGGATTAAGATTGGTACACTTTCTGTAAAGTTTCTTGTTATGGTAAGAAGTGCAACATTTTTAGGAAAAAGTTGGTATTATTGTGTTGGTAAATGTTTGGGGTTGTTTTGCCACATGTAGGTGAACCTCCATCTCAGTCTTAAGTATACTGCATACTCTAATGGGTTTTCTTCCAATGAGCGTCCTGTGTTTAGATTTATGCACCTTCTAATAGAATCTAACCAGCTTTCCTATTACTGCTGAAGTAAAACAGATCCACATTACAACTCTGCCACCAATGATGTTTCAACATAGGAATGGTTTTGTTTATAGTGCGGTTAGTCCCCGACTTGGCCATTAGTAAACTTTCAACATGACCTCCTTTGGTTTTCTCTTCAATAAAAACTCATCTCTGCAAAGTTGCTATGGGCCTCCTTGCATCTCTAATACATGCCCTCCTTACAAGACATGAGGTTTCCGTAACATGAGTGTTTTACCAAACAGGGTTGTTAGCCCTATGCCCACCCCCCTAGCCTGGAGGACCTGTAAATCCTCTGGCTTGACACCATCTCCAACCAATAAGTACTTCCCCGATGCAATCAAGACAGTATGGAGACTGTCGTCATGCTAAGGAGATGGAGTTGCTTTGGACACGTAATGAAAAGAGAGTAGAACAACGTCACTCGCAACACCTGTAGGAAAGTGCAAGAGGGAAAGAAAAAGAAACATCTGGCACCGAAATGTGAAGGTGGAGCTCAAAACCATGTACCAAACCATTAAGAAGCTGACCCAGAACCCCCAGACGTGGTGATTCTTTGTTTGAGCCCTTACGTTCCACTCTGCATATTGGGAATGAGTGAGTGAGCTACAAGGCCTGTCAGCGAAAAACAAAGTCTAGCTTTCAATACATTCACCTTTTTGCCACTTGTTTGGCAATTTCATTTTTATATTATGTAAAAAGCACCTTTTCTTGGATGTTCAAAACTTGGGGCATCATTCCATTGCATAACCTCACATCAAACTTTCCCTTTCATCCTGACCCATCTGCTGAATTACTTTCTCTTTATGATGATAGTTATCTTTTCTGATAGATGGGAGCAACTGTGTCAAGATGGTGATTACATTACACACAGGTGGACTCTTTAATAGGAAGGTGAATTCTAAAGAAAACTTGTTTTCCATACATTTTATTTAGTGATATCGGGGTCTAAATACTGCCACACTATCATATTTCTATTTAGAAAAAAAATGTTTGACAACCATCTATGATTGTTCTTTCATTTTGCAATTATAAACTTCAATATGCTGGTCATGGACATTAAATCCCAATGAAACCCAAGGTCGTTTGTGATTATAAGAATAAACAAAATAAATCAGAAAAGTTCACAGGGGTTGAATAGCTTAGCCAGACTCTTAAAAAATACTAATAAAAGATTTGTATTAAATATTTATGTTCTGAGCTCATATGCCCTGTGCCAAATTGGGTTATGGGGAACTTTTACTTACTAAACTGGCCATGACTGAAGGATATTTAGAGTTACAACACAAATATTTATGGATCTAGCTTCATTGCATACTGTTTAGTCGGATGACTTGGGCTTTCACAGCTGCATTTAGTTTAAAAGTGTGCTACTCTTCCAAACACTGACCTGCATACAGTATAAAAAAAAAAACAGACATTTTCCAAATACCACTTTTGGATGCCTTGCCTTGAATACCTGTAAGTGAATCCCTGTCCACAAGGAATATGCTCAAGTGACCTTATGGAGACCTGCTGGGACCAAAGTCAAATCAGCAGCACAAAGGAACAAGTCCATTCACTTCAGCGCTGACACAGTTTTCAGCAATGACAGTGATGCTCTGTCAATCATTCAGACTTATCCATTCATGCCTAATGGCCTTGCTGAGTTTTATCATCACATGTCAGGTCTAGTTTAACCTTTTTACCCTTTATACCATACTTAAACCGTCCACCGGGAGAAAGACCATCAAAGTGAACTTGAAACCATCACAGAATTGTCATATCTTGGGGATTTCCATTTAGTATGACATCCTGGAGAAATATACCATTTGTGTGGCGGTGTAGGATAATATTTAATACCAAATATTGTAACTATGTTATGAATATTACAGTGATAATAACATTAAAATAGCAAGAAAAAAAAGTAGTAAGAATTGCATTGAATAACTGACTTCACCTTGATTATCTTCATCCATGTCTGCGGCGGGATATTCTAAATCTCCCGAAAAATCGTTCAGAGAAACTTCCAATGCGTTTGGATTACAGCCGAGTGAACGTCCTATTTTCCTTGATGCATTTGGCGTTTATGTAGTCTTAAAGACAGGAGCGTCTCCCCTCAGGAAACAAATGTGGCCATTTACCACAATCACACAGTACCGGGTCCCGTCCTCTGGGCTCCCTCTGTGTCCGTCCGGCTCTGAGCGGCGGGTCTCTGCAGCAGCGGCAGATTGTCTTTCAGCTCTCGGTGACCAAGTGCGCGCTGGTTATCCCTCTAAATACGCCTTCACTCCAGTAGTATCGAGAGAGCGGCCGATGAGACGAACGCAGCAAAGCCGCCCGTGCTCTGAACGGAAACAAAGCCCAGCCTTAATTCAGTTAACACTGGAATAAAAGCAGAGGGTTTCACTGCGCGGATTCCTAAATTATAGGCTTTTAATTTGGCGTTTCCTTCAGGAAACCAATTTCAGATTGTTTTGGTATTTATCCAATCCCAGCTCTACTGCACAGCTCCAAACGCGCGTCAGCATTGATCAGCCGTCACGTGACTCACAACCTCATTCACTCCCCCATAAATACTATGAACTCGTTATTTATTAGGGCATTGTTATAAGGTGATTTTTTGAATTGATGAAATAAATATTAGCTGAAAACGGTTACCATAACATCAAATATCATTCTAAAAAGACTGCATTTTGCTTGTTTTTAAAGAAAAATCACAGAAGGAGCAGAGCAACATAAAAAGTAACATTAATTACCTCTTTATATGAGAATTTGAATTGGATCAACACTAATCAAGTCAAAACTTTATCTTCATTAAAACCATAATCCTTTGATGTAAAGTCCAGTTCTGTTATCTTTCCATACCTAAAAAAAACAACAACAAAAATGATTTCAATTAGTTAGGAAACCCATCAGTTTAGTAAGTATCCTTGTACAGAACAGCAAAACAACTTTGTGGTTTTGCTTTGTAAGAAAAAAAAAACATCACACTATATAAATTAATGAATCTGAAGTATCCGGCAAGCATTTAGGAGCACAATGACTGGGTAAATGACAGGGTGTATGAAAAGATCTCTTTTCATTTCTAAGTTAAATCATCTTCAGCTTAGACATCCAGAAGTTAAATAGCACAATAAATTACAATTAAAATATATCATGTCTCAAATTTGAGCAAATGCACTAGATATTTAATATCACCAACTTTGTTTTACAGTTTTTATTAAATGTCTAAAGGTTTGAGTAAATATTTTAGTGCAAAAATTATCTTTAGTGTTTACATATGCAGCATTCTTTAAATCCACGCCTGACATTTTTGGGGGGATGCTATAAGGCACTGGTGCCTAGAAATGTCTCCAAAAGTGATTCATCAAATTAATTTAACTACTCAGCTGCACAAATTGCTGCTGGCCAGCATGCGCCATCCAAACACGTAAGTAGGTTACAGCTGATGATATGAAAGAATATTTCCAGTTTGGATTTTGGGCCCTCCTGGGTGACATGCACACTCAGAGATATTTTCAGAGGTTGTTTCTTTGACACAAGTGGCTTCAATTATAGCATTCCTCCTTCCACAGGCAAGAAGGGGGTCTCATTTCCTGTGTGCATTACTCCAGCGGTCAAGCATGAACAGATGTTTTAATTTATTCATTCGTTTATTCATAGGTGTCACTTTGAGAATAATGTGTTCGCCTTAGTCTAAACATAAAAGATGTTATCCGTCCATAACATAATCAGTCCATCTGACACCATTTCTTCTGAAGGAGTGATTTACTGTCTGAGCTTATGAGAAAAGAAAAAAAAATTCTCTCCTTTTGAATTTGATGAGGCTGAATTGGTAATGCTAAAATGGACTGAGAGGGTACAGAAGGGCTTCAACTAATTTTTTGTTGCTGTGTTTTGCAAGTCCAAGCAATCATCCAGGGCATCAAACAATAAGTAAAATACACTTTAGTTCAAAGAGGAAAAAGACAAGAGATCCATATCCAGATCCTGACATTATTATATAAGAAGGAAATTATGGATGAAAAACTGATTATTAGGGAAGGAAGCATCCTGGTAAAAAAAAAGTATTTCATACTGAACGGGACAAATTAAGACATGAAATCTCTACAGTAGGCAAACTGTTATTTAGGGCTAAACATTAATTTTCTTATTCTCCCATGTTAGTCTACGATGCATTAAACACTAGGAAGACTGATGGAAAATTGCAAGTATGCACACCAAGGTGTTATAGCTACAGCTGGCAAACAGATTGTTCAGAGAAGTGGTTCTTAAACCTTTTAGAAAATACTCCAAAAAAAAACTGTGAGATTCAAAATAATCCAATTGAGTTATGCTGCTAACCCAGTCTAGAACCAGCGAGGTTCACTGAATGCAGCTGGGTTTATTATGGCTGGTAACAAAAATACTTGACAGGTTTTGAACACAAATATTAGCTTAAAGTTATTATTGTTAACATAAAGGTTAACAAACTGAAACAAGCTGAAAAGAATAACCCATTACCCGAGTCACTAAATAATTAATAATTTAGATAAACTGAATGCTTTCTAACTACATATTACTACAATTATCTGATTGCAAAGCAAATGATGACCTTATAACACCCAATAAGAACTATAATGAAAAAACTATTGCATTAGAATACCAGAACCTACTTTTACTATATCATATTACATTTTTCAAATGTTCTGTTTTTGTCATCAGTTTAGAATAAATGAAATTATTTAATTACTGTTTTCCAATTCTTTTTAAAGTCAGAATTTTAGGTTCGAAATCAGAGGTCCCTAAATAAGTGGAACACACCTAGCATTGCATTACCCATGTAAGTATGCATAAAGCAGGATCGTCTTCATCTCAGATTGGTACCAGTATATGGCTTTGTCATTAACCAGTTAGTTAGTCCTACCAGCACTGGCGTGGTAACGGGTGTGCTGGTGCCGCCCACAGAGGCAGATGGCACAACTGTTAACCTACTGAACTGACCCATCAGGAGTGACTCTTTGCTGTCCTTGTGAATTATGATTCTTGACAGAACTGATTAGCCTCTTTTAGAGTGACTCTAACAGTGTAACGAAGGCTCCTGCTGCCTGCATCTTATGCGTTTTTCCAGATGGATGCATTGCATGCGCTGAGCAGACATTATGGACCTGGTTTGGAGGGCACTGCACTGACTGTGTTTGGGAAAGTCATCCAACAGAAAGTGAACGTTATCTTGCCCTTTGTACTTAGAGTTGTGCAGTGCACACGGGTAAGCTGCAGTATGTTCTTGTTTCTTTTACTCTCACGCATATAGTAGTGTTCAGACGGTTAATACCTTATTTTGTTGATCATGTGTACTGGGGTTATGTTATGGCTCTATATAAATGTGTACAAGCATGAGTGAGTTATATTTCTCTGCATTAATGTCTCTGTGTGTTATGTTTTTACAGTTTTCGGGGGTTATAACACAATGTGTGCTTTTCTATTACTTATTATTCTATTCATGCTTGTATGTTCATGAGTTGCAAAAAAGCTCAGTCTGGCCTAGATTGACGGGCAACCAAATTTATAAACTAAACAAAGGTCAACAGATATTGACATTAATATTGAGTTTAATATAAAAATTTATATTAAATCTAATAAGATTTCAGTTTGATTAAAGTCAACATTGCTATGTAGGGGTGTTTCTTACAGAAGCCCTAAAGTGACCTTAGCTCAAGGGGCTTGAAGTAAACATGTGTGGGTTTGCGTCTCGAACTACAGAGGGTACGTACCCTCAGGGAGGAGCATGTCTGGCAGATTAGGCCAACCATCATGGAAAACGTCTGCTCTGCTCCTGACCGATTTCACGTGACCTGATTGAGCAAAGTACTTCACATGCTCCAATCACCACAGAAATGCCCAGAGGGCGATCACCTCTTCCATGTTGATCCCCCTACCCCTTATGTTAGTAATTACTCATCCAATCAGCCCTCTGACATTCCCAGTCTACACAGCAGAGATGTTTCTCCATTGCTTCTGAATTGTCTTTCAGCAAATAAAACCTTTTTTTTCTCTAAAAGTCTACAAAAAATCTAGTCAGTTCAAATGTGAATTCACACATGCTTTTCTGCAGGTCAGTTGTGAATGCCTTTACTAAACTACTAGATTCAGGGATAAATAATAATAACAAATAATCTTCAGGTGGTCTATTCAAATCTCCAAACTAATAAAAACACAGCCCCTACTTTGGATTTGCAAGGTTGTTTTTTAAAGCTGTTTTGAGATGTAAAATGTTTCTCTAAAGATAAAACATAACAAAAAACAGATATTTTGATTATTATGCATATTTATCATGATAAATAAATATACATTTCTGTAAACATTAATATGTTAAATGTTAAATATAAAGCTGTCTTTTTTAATGGAATTTCTGGATGTTAATGAACAGGAAAACAAACCATTTTAGGTGTCTCTGTATAAACACTATATTTATGAACAAATCTTTTACTGCCTGTCTGCTGTCTCATTGACTGCAAGTCTCCCTCTGATTGGCTGATTTGGCCTCCATGACAACTCCTGCCCTGTAAAGTCGTCTTGCAGCTACCTGCTGAGTTCTGCTTCAGTAAGAGGACCAATTCCTATTTGGAGAAATGGTTGCAAAAAACTCCGTTTGGTGTCAGTTAGTTACTTTCTTTTATACAGCCACAGGGTTCAGAATTACCTTTCAATTTAAAAGAAAACAGCAGCTGTTTGTGCCTCAGTTTTCCTTCAGCTCACCTGAGCGATGGGAGTGTTTGACTGCATGACCAGAGGCCCAGATGGTTTTATCAATGAGGTAACTGCTCTCCTTCAGACTGCAGTAAGGTGCTCAATTATTTGATTGTAAATCCTGTGATGAATGTTGAAGGAGGTGGTTCTGAGACTTTAAAAGTAAACCTCACTTTTTCTTTACCATTACTGCCCGAAGCAGAAATTAGGGTCAAACTTTGGTGATAAAAATCCTCCTTTAAATTCCAATGAGACCAGTAAATTCCTGATGAATGTTGATAATTAAAAATATATCACATCACTCTGCACATGTAGCCAATTGAAAGGATATGGCCGGGCATTTCCTTCCTGCTGTGAAGGGTGATTTTTTAGGGCAATGCAGTGTATTTGTGTGTGGCAAAGGTCACAGGTCACAGGACGCTCAGAGTAGCAGGATTTCCTCCTCCCTGTTCCATAATTTAAAGTATAGCTCTGCACCCTTGGATACGTCTTTCCTGCCACCATCTGACTGAAGGGCAATGTTGAGCTGATTTTGGGGGGGTTTTTTGCATCCAAGGACACATATGAGTGAAGTCTTTATTTGGACTCACAAAGGTGGCAGTGTTTTCCTGAGACCTTGAACGTAAAGCTGTGAGTGGGTTTCTGCATCAGAAGAATAAACCTTTCAGAAACTGTCTCAGTTACAAAACATACTACAGTCTCACTGTTTTTACATATTCTATATTTGAATTTGTGAAAGAAAAAATATTACAAAAAGCAAATATTAAGTGTTGCTCACACTGTTGCTACATGCTTGCTTAGTGTGAGGGATTGCTGTCGAGTCAATGATTTGATGCAATCAGCTGGTTTTCCTT